>JACN01093247.1:0-27358 GCA_000787155.1 Scartelaos histophorus | reverse complement strand
CCAAGGAGAAGAACAAGAAGGGTGAGCTCTTTATTCTTACTATATTTTAAAAGATGTTCTTTCCGTTCACTTCCATATCTGACATTGCATACACATAAATGCCATAATTCCATATTGTTTGCATGTAAATAGCATTAACCTTGGGCTTATATAAGTGAAATTGTATTAAATGTTTATTTTCACTGGGGTTTTAGTTGCATTTTGACTTATAGTTTGTATATTGAGAAGTGCAGTCATTTCTTGGGAATATATGGATTTCTTGTTCCTCCGTCAGTGATGTTTCTGCCAAAAAAGAGCAAAGACAAAGAGGTGGAGCCCAAGAGTCAGGTGATCGAGGGCATCAGTCGACTCATCTGCACGGCCAAACAGCAGCAGACCATGCTCCGAGGTACCACTTTTACTTTGAAATTTACCTGTGATTTAGTCTGTGAACAACTAAAGGTAAATGACAGCACAACATTCTTTAAGCCTGTTGATACTTGGCAGTGACGTCGTGCTGGGAGTGTCCCACATGTATGTGTATGGCCTAATGTTTAGAAGTTACCATGGTGACATAATGCACGTATTAGCAAACGTGGCCAAAATAATCAAAAAGATTGTTTGAAAATATACAAAAAGGGATTAAGACACATTTCCAGGAGACGGTGCTCATTACGAGTGTTCATGGTCCTGTCTAGGAGTTTGATTTTAAAGAAAAAGGTGAGAGTGACTAAGGGAAAAACTGTTGGCTGAGGACTTGTTTAACAGTATAAACCACCTCTCCTTTGTAACAGAGCATCAGACAAAGTGATACCTACAGTTAGGATTACACTCCCAGGGAATTTCAATGACCTCAGCCACAAAGTATCGAGAGAGAGACATGCTCGAATACCTTTTATTATTCAGTATTGTTTCATATTAAAGTTAAACATGTGATTTTTTTTTGTAACACTGCAGTCCTCCATTGTGAGACAAAGGATGGTTTATTATTCCTTAATTCTAATCTTTATTTTTTATTTATTAAGTGCCAAGTTAGTTTCCTTATTGAGATCAGCACAGTTCTGCCTTATCTGACCAGCTTTTGTCTTTTTTCAGTGCTGATTGACGGAGTTGAGTGGAACGATGTGAAGTTTTTCCAGTTGGCGGCGCAGTGGTCATCTCATGTCAAACATTTTCCCATCGGGATCTTTGGACACTCGAAAGGCCCGTACTAGCATCAGGAGCAGAGACTAGCGCCCCCTATGGACAGCACCCCTCATCCCTGTGCCAACGTCTCCCTAACCTCCCTTGTCTTAATTTAAACTCCTGCTTTGTGCAATTGTCTTATTGTCTTATTTAATCTTTTGTGTGTATTTTTTATTTTGTATTTATGTAAAAATGTCACAAGGCAAAGCTGCCAAGTGAGTATTTCTTTATCTTGCTTTTTAAAAGAAGGCTACTGATGTTTTATAAAAAGAAATATTGTATACAAAATTATCCTGTATCAAACAAAATGGACACTTAGGTTTCAACTGGCTGCCATTTCAGACAGAAGATAATTTGGTTCCATTTGATTGAAGCACCTGATCAGCACAAACAACTAAACAAGTGGGAACTGCCTCGGAAAAAGTAGAAAAAAAACACAAACTCATTTGATCCACCCTGAACTCAGTGTTTATGATTATTTAGGAAAATAATTTTGATCCTCTGCTTGTATCAAAGAATTTTAAGTGTAATGGACTGATGATAGTTTGGATGTTTCTCTGTCAAACACTTTGCAGCAGTTTACAGAAAATTTCAATTGTGAATTATATAGATTGTGGCGACATCTGGTGGTAAATATGTAGATTGCAGTTTCATACCTCACCATCATCCTTCACAGAACAAATGTTTTTAGCCGGAAATGTATCTGAGCTCTCTTAACAAACTTTTATACAAAATTGGTTTTAGCATTTTAAAAATAGGATTCACTCCATAGTAATTAATTAGCTGTTCTACTAATTTTAAAAAATGAAAAACAAAAGTGATGTGAATACTATTTCTGGCTTAAGTTTCACATTTGAAGTTTGCTTTTTGGGGGCTCTCACTAGGAGTCTTTGGACTGGCACAAATACACTTAACATTGTGCAAAGTTGTAGCTACATTATTTAATATAAGTGTGGGAGTACAAGTTAATAAGACGTTTTCCTCTCCATTTGCATTCTCAGTCCAGCAAACAGGCTTTCCAGCTTTGTTAGGAGAGTTTAATATAATATTGGCCACACACAAAATAAATTAAATTGTCCTAGTTCCAACAGGGAAGGAAAGTCTGGGAGTCCACTCAGACGAAGCAGAAGAAGAAGGATAGATAGCTCAACACTCCATTTATTTTTGCAGCTATTTGGTCATATATTGCAGCTTGTTTTAATCTCTGTGGTATTATGGACATGCTCCTGCAATAGAGGTGAATGTATTGAAGGAAACAAATCGTAAAGCACTTTTTAATGTTTGTTTGTTGATAGATTGACCTAACTATAACTGTATTTCTTACTTAGATCTGTGGTTCTCAAACTGTGGTGCTGTGGGCTTGAGCTAAAACGCAGTTAATTTAAACAGACAGAGTTTAGCCCTGCCTTACACCTGATTTTATGTCCATTTAGACTTAATCCTGGTGCCCTGGTTCAGTCTTTTTTTTTAATCCTGGTTTAGACCTGATTAAGAGAAGGTGCTGAATAAAAGCCCTGTACCGATTTTGACAAATTTCAGATGAAACTTGGAAATATTTTCATAAGCAGACTTGAAGTTTGAGAACCAGTAGCTTTCAACAACAGCACATAACTATTAGTCCTATGTCCTTAGTGCTTTGTAGGCTAACTTCTCTTTGGGCTAGTTAGACTTTTAATGAGCTTAGTTAGGCTGTGGATGTGTTGTCTATAGATATTATATCAATGTTGAGTTACTTATGTGTAAAACTACTTGTATTTTCAGTATTTTGCTTATACCTGATTGTCATAAAACAGCAGCTTCACTTCTTTGCCAATTACTTAATAAGTGCCTAAATTGCTTAAGTTTGACAAATCACTTTATCAACAAAACGGTGCTGGTTGTGGTCTGAAAAAATATATTAGTTATAGCCTAGTACAATATAATATCATAATTGTCGTTCCCACCTAAGGCCCATAGGTGGGGCTGAAACAACAGTGAATTATGATTAATATTATGGCCTGCTATTGTACACCATCTGTCCCTGTGTAGGAGGTATTTTAGATGTTTTGGTTTTCAATGTCTCAAAAAGGCTTGTTCAAAGTTCCCCAAAGACTACCACTGTAATCCCATAGAACTGGGAATAATAAAACTACTATACACACTATGGTTATTGTTTCTTTTCTTCAAGTCAAACAGGGATACATATTAATAACTAGTCGAATTAAGAGTAATATAATATGCAGTGAAATGTGTAATAGAAATTCAGAAATAAGATGCAAGCAGAAGAAAAGTCTATTTAGCCTATATTATGTGACATGTTCTTAAACTATGTGAACAATGTAGATGTATACATTGGGTGGAATGTACTATTTGTTTTGCAACTACGATTTAATAGGCTCTCATGGGACTGGCTAACATTTCATATTTACTAAAATGTTAAAATGATGTAGCCTACACCCTTTGGAAATTATATGTGCCACTCTCTTTACAATATTTATGCAAATTAAGCCCAAATTCCCCTTTTATGCATTTTCACAGTGTCAATGCAAGGTTAATGGTAATGCAAACTAATATTTTGCCTTTATGAAAATACAAACTTCCTCTGACATCCATACATTTGCTCAAAGGGCTGTGCAGCCTGAGGTCAGAGTATGATGTAAGTATGCACGTCTTAAAGTGCATTGGTTCAGTAGTGGCAGTGATGATGAGTGGATGCTGAGTGACAGCAGGGGGAGGAGAGAGGTCCTGAGCCCGAGCAGGAAGCCGCTGCTCCGGGACTCACCACAAACACAGAGGAGCCATAGCCGAAAACACGCACTGAGAGCGGCAGGACCGAGACACGGGGCTGCCGTCCAGCATGTAGCCCACAGAGCCGTGTCAGCCCACTGCCACCTCCACTACAGGCGAACACACGGAGCAGGGCGAGCAGATGAGCCGCAGCGAGGACAAAGCCTAGAGGCCGTGTTTGTGCATGTGGAAAATGAAGGAGCTTCGGGGCTGCGGCATGCGTTCCTCCGTGGGCTTTCTGTCCCGCAGAGAGCTCACCGGGCAGCCGCTCATGAAGGAGGAATTTCAGCGGCTCCGGCTGGCGGGCTGCACCAGCCTCTACAAGAAGGATATGCTCGGGCACTTCGGCTGTGTCAACGCCATTGAGTTTTCCAACAACGGCGGAGAATGGCTGGTCTCTGGTAAGTTGACAAATCCCCTTTGCACTAGTTTGTTAGCATGCTAACTATGGCTAGGTGGCAATCAGCTGAAACCTATCAAAACTAGCACATGCTAAATAGCTTAGCCGTGCGGGCTAATAGCAAGATAAGCTAACTAAGCCCAACACAAACAACAGTCCAAGGGCCAGGCTGATCTGTCACTCCAACAGCACTATGGGCATTTCACAACACTGTCATGGCTGCCCTCTGCAGCAACGCACATGATTAAAACAACAAATAATGTGGGTTCAACCCAAACTCACAGCTGTGCAGAGAATGCATACTGTAATACCTACTGAATGTTTAATATTTGTGCACACAATTGTAATCAACAGAAATGTAGTAAAACCTGTAGTCTGAAATGCTGCCAGGGTGCCAGGACACTGTTAACAAAGGTCTATAATTAATTATATTAAATGATTGCCTTTGACCTGATGTGCAGGAGGAGATGACCGGAGAGTGCTCCTCTGGCACATGGAGAAAGCCATCCACTCACGCTCCAAACCTGTGAAACTGAAGGGAGAACACCTCTCCAACATCTTCTGCCTCGCCTTTGACAGCACCAACAAGAAGGTCTTCTCTGGAGGTAAGGACAAAATGTTTAGGGTACAAAAGCGCTTATTCTAAGTATTACATATATTTGTAATTCAAATATTTAAGTTAAACTAATAATAAGTATCTGTATTTGCTTTACAGGAAATGATGAACAAGTGATTCTTCATGATGTGGAAAGGTAAGAAATTAAAATTAAACTAGCTATTTTTAACATGTTCTTAGGGGTTTTAAATTATACATTTGATATAGTTTTTTGTTCCCATACTCAAAGGAAAACACTGGCCTTTCTATCCTCTGAGTGTAAATGCTGATGCACAAGTTTTCATCTATTGTTTTTCAGAAGGGAGACTCTGAACGTGTTCCTCCACATTGATGCCGTGTACAGCCTCTCTGTCAGTCCCGTCAATGATAATGTTTTTGCCAGTTCCTCTGATGACGGACGTGTGCTGATCTGGGACACTCGTGAGCCACCACATGGAGGTTTGTCAGACTAAAGAAACACCAAGTATCACATGTTTTTAGCAGGAGTGGTTCATAGCAAGAGGTATGTAGGTAATACTCATGATGGAAAGGGGAGAAGCCACATGTTCTATGTAAACACTACAATTAATACTTAACTCACAGAGTATTCTTGTTGAATAGTTTATTGAATTATCCACCTTTTCTAGTTTGTTCATTACCTGCATGTCTCAATGGAGATGTTGTAGCTCTGCTTGGAATACACCACAGTATGGCATTAAACTTGTTTTTCATATAATTACTGGTGTTTCTATTTCTTAAAAATGCCTTGGAAAAACATGCAATCTTACTGGAGACACCTGCTTGTCTCCATGGGGAAGACAAGTTTTTAATGCCATTTTCTGGAACCTTCTAGGCAAATCAGTAACATCTGCATGGAGACAAGCTCTTCAATAGAAAAGTTACAAGGTGCATCTTTTACTATTACAAGTTTAAAATTCAAATACTACTACTGCCCAGAACACTGTAAATATTTAAGCTGCTACTTTTTCTAGTAAAGTAAACTAAACAGACCTGTATTTCTGTGTAACTGAATCTTGTTGCATTTGTTATTTGGTCTAGCATCATCTTGCACAGCGTTTATCTGGTCACACAGATGGTCAGAAATAGAAAGTATTTCTGACCATCTGTGTGACCAGGCCAGTAATGACCTAATTATACCTTTAGCAATATGTTTTTCACATCAGCTTAAGCTTTTAATACTGTCTATTACTGCACTCAGGTTGTAGTTAGAATGTGGTTGAAAATGTGCGTTTGCCGTAGCTTCCTCTAGTGGTTTATGAAATATTTAAAATTAAATTACAATGATGTAAACTAATCACAAACATACCAGAAGTTGTGTTTTCTTTCATTCACGCGCATTTGAGTAACAGCTACTTTTTACCGTTAGTTTAGTAGAGATTGGCAGTTTCAGAACAGAAATTATCCAGATGATTCTATTGAAGTAGTGGAGCAGTTACTGTAATACGGAAGTATGGTGGAACAGAGTATTTTCTGTTTGAGAGCTTAAATATACATAGTTTATATGTTGGGTTTGTGATGAGGAAATGACAGTCTTGAAACTTTTACTATGTGCTGTTATGATGTTATGTGAAATGCATGTCCAGGTTTGAAATAAATATTATAACTAGGCATTCTTATTTCTTCCCTTGTGTCATAGTAATTTTTCACTCTTTTGTTTTCAGAGCCGTTTTGCCTGGCTAGTTACCCCTCTGCATTTCACAGTGTCATGTTTAACCCGGTGGAGCCTCGACTTCTGGCTACAGCCAACTCCAAGGAGGGAGTGGGTCTGTGGGACATCCGCAAGCCTCGCAGGTAATTTGTAAACTGGTATGCCTCCTCTTCTCCATGGAGATGTTATTGCTTTGGCTGGAATGTTCCCCAGTATGACATTAAATATATCCATCTAGCATTTATTCATTACAGGTGTTTCTATTGGTCAAAAGTTCTTTAATGCCTTCTATGAACAGGGGTGACTCTCCATGGATCTGAATTGTAATATAGGGTAGTGCTGTAACCTATTAAGCTTACTGTGAAACATTCTAGACATTAACATTTTCATTGAGACAAGCAGGTGACGGACCTTCCACTAGAAATTTTGCACAATGCACCTTTTTAAAGCAATGAAAGGACAAAGAAACAATTTGCAGCAGTGAAAAAATACGCAAATGAATTAAGATTTAGTCATGATATTTTAGGTCAGGCTAAGGCTAAAGCACTTTGGTGCAACTTTGGTTCAATGTGTTTTAAATGTGTTGTATAAAGAAATTGGCTTGACTTGGCTAAAAATGTGCTGCTAAGTATCTATTAGCTTAAATGGGGACCAATTTTATTTTATTGGTAACTTAGGTATTTTGTAAGGAAAATATGTTTCAACAAAAACAATAAGAAACATAGCTATCTTGCTACATTTCTGTATAAAAAAAACAAGTAACCAAAGTGCTATTTGGCTGGCATGTGAATTTAACAATGTGAAAAAAGAATAAAACATGAGTAACTACTAAATGAAAGGTCAATCCACACATTTAAAACCAAACATTTTTATTAATGCAAGTGTAAAGGGTAATGGTTGGAGGTGGTCATAGGCCACTTCTTTTGGGCAGCTGGATCTCTGTGGCCCAATAAACTTCAGGAGATGTAGTTTCTTAGCACAGCTCCTGCACCTTCCTTGGCAGTTTCTCATTTACTTTGTTAGATAGATCTCTACCATCAGTGCAAGTGGTTGAAGTATCCATCATAGGTGGTTTAAGTTTTTCTTATCTTATCTGGGGCTTTACTGGTGTTTGCCAGCTGTTGTTTGAGCTGAACATTGTCTCTCACTGTATTGTTATACAGATATCTTATTTCCTCATAAGCAATGACCTGGCTTTCCTGCTGTTTATCTTTCTTCTAGAGAGTAGGTTTGAGCTTGGGTGAGGTGTATGCATTGTTATTGGCGGGCCCTGTACTATTTTCAGATAAACTGGGGGCCGTGGCTCTACATACTTTGGGAACAACTGCTCTATATAAGCAATAACTATATTTATGCAGCAGTGAATGAGAATTGTAGGAAGAATACTGCCCCTAAAAACCCAAGTGTGTAAATGCGCACAATTTGTTTATTTCTACTTGTTGCCACCAGATGGCGCCATTAGACTGTTGTATCTGTAGCATTCCCTCCCTGGTCCAATGCCAGCGTCATGAAAACCTCCTTCTCAAATGTTATTACATAGATCTAATGGCTGTGAATACGGCAGTGATTGTGTTTATTGGAGTTTATGAGCAAACACGAAATACTCCTTTTCCAATAAACACAATCAGCTCTCTCCACTGTGGGGCCGTGTGCACAGATCGGCTAAGATTTACTGTGAGTGGGAGCTATATATTAGAAAAACCGAATTGTTTTTTCCCCATTAAATTAAATATTGACCACTTTCTTTAAAAACAAGTAATTATGTTGTGCAGAATTCTCAAAGTGGAAAGGGGTGACGTGGATTGTACTGTAAATGGTTAAGAACAGTACACATTTGTTTTTTTAATACATATACTGCAAATGTCATAATAAAAATGTAAGTTGGTTCTTGTAATAATTTTAAAGTTTTTATAATATTTTTAACTTGATTTATTATTTATTACAACAACACAAACCACTGAAAAGAATATAGATGAGTTTTTATTGTTTCTACTCCTTGTACTACTGGTTATACTACTACTACTGGTTATACTACTACTGACGCTGCTTCTGCTATTAGTTTTACTGCTATTATTAATCACCATCATCTGTACTGCTTCTGTTATTTCTACTACAACTATTAGTGTTATTACTACTATTAAATATATTACCATGAAGTGAGATCTAAACCTAGGCCTATCACGATAATTATTACCTATGACTTATTAGTATTTATCGTGTGTAGATTTTCTTTACCCTGCTGGTACATTTTTGGTTATTTTTACTATATGATGTAATTAATTAATGTAATAAAGACCAGTGTGAGTGAATCTTGTTAACCTGACCACATCCCTCCTCTCTCTCCTGCTCCAGCTCCCTCCTGCGTTACGGGGGCAGCATGTCTCTGCAGAGCGCCATGAGTGTTCGTTTTAACAGCACCGGGACCCAGCTGCTGGCCCTGCGCCGCCGCCTGCCCCCCGTCCTCTACGAGCTCCACTCCAGACTGCCCAGCTTCCAGTTTGACAACCAGGGATACTTCAACTCCTGCACCATGAAGAGCTGCTGCTTCGCTGGGGACAAGGACCAGGTCAGTGCCCCTAAACTGTCGGCAGAGTTGGTGTTGGTGTTTAAATGCTGACTAAAGTTAAAGGCACTTGACTTTTTGATTGCACATCGCTCTGCACAACAGCTCTACCTTACATTTATTCACTTACAGGTGGTTTTATACCTCAAAAATGCTTAGAAAAAAGGCATTCTGACTCTGAATGGGGTCGCCTCTCCACAGAGCTGACCTGTAACTTGGTCTGGTTCGGTCTCCATGACGATAGAAAGGGTTAATACCATGCTGTGAAACTTTCCACAGAGCAATAACATCTCCATGGAGAAAAGCATTTGACAGACCCTTCACCAGAAAAGTTACACAATGCACCTTTAATGCATTTAGGCCATTAAAAACACATGATGAAAATTACATAATTTGCTCATTTTTATAACCATTTAAAATCATGTGTCCAAGATTCTGAATTGATCTGGTTTATGTAAATTATTTCACTATCTCATCTCTTTCTCGTGTCTCGTCTTGTGAAAGTTCAGTCTTTCCCACCCCTAATATTTTGTCATGTTTTCTTAAGGGCATTAAACGTGGAATCTCTCACTGTTTAGCAGCGTATTCAAACTGCTTTTAAGTTGGGTAATTTAACCCAGTTTCTGCTTAAAGTAGGGCTGAATGATTTGGGAAAAATATCTAATTATGATTTATTTTTATGACAAGCTCTTCAATTCTGATTAGATCTGCTTTTTAAATTTTAATAATGGGATTCTGTTCAAAGTTCACATTTCATTTTCATTTCTCCAGGAGAACTGACTGAAATATGAACTGACAAACTAATACAAGAATCACATTTCAGAACATGTTTGTGCAGATTTCAACTGCAGTTTTTATGCATAATGTGACTGGATATTTTGTTGTTTGTGGAGGAAATTATGGTACTTCAAAAATTGCAGCCTTTGCGATGATGGGGTAGCATAGAGAATGTGTGCTGGCATGCAAAGGCACTACTGTAAGCAATAATTCGTTAAGTGAACTCAGTAAAACATGTATAAAATTGAATAATCCGTCACCTTTGACCCTGTGGTTGCTGAATTATGGCTAACATCTGGGTTTGATGGCTGTAAAAATGGAAGGATGCAGGACGTGAATTTGTGGTTTTGAGTCCAGGAGCTTCGGACTCATCTCGTAGCTTTTCAGACATGACTTCACTCTGCAGTCATGTTTATTGTGTTAGCATTAGCCTCAGTGTCAGAGGAGCGGGTAAGCTTAGCAGGATCTGATTTAGGCAAAACATTACAGAAGACCTGATGGGGAAAAGTGATTCTCCTAACCTAGAACTAGAGCTTCACCTCTGCCATGTTTTTGAACAGATGAAAAAACAATGCCCATCTCCCAGCTAACTACTATATTTTGAAATAGGGTTATCAAAAGTATCAAAATCAGATACTAATCAATACTCAGACTAGTAGTACACTCTCATGGACCTACCTGGACGTCTGAGGGATTACATTACATTACAAATGACATTATGTTGTCTAAAGAAAGGGTGTTTTTAATTATCATTGTGGTATCGGAATCTGTATTGAATATTTTAACATTTTTAGTATTTCACTATTTTGAAGAAAGAATGTATATACATTTCAATGGTTAATAGACCTAGTGTAGTGCATTTAACGTTTTATTTTCTTGTCAGTTATAATTTTACATAATAAAAATAATAATAGGGCTTTATTGAAGATGGTGGCGGCAGCAGTGGAGAAAGTCCTGTCACAAAACGATAGAAATTTGAAGCATTAACTCATATTATCATCACAATATATAGCCACCTTGAGCCAACTCTGAAACTTGGCATACAGCATTTTGGGAAGCTTTGTTTAATAGCTTTAATTATTATACCACAGTGGGGCAACAGTGGCTCTTGTAGAAACAGTTGTTGTGTCCTAAGGTAAGACACTTCACCCACATTGCCTAGTATGGAGGTGGTGTGTATAAATGTTGGCGGTCGGAAGTGCAGGTTGGCAGCTTCTCTTCCGTCAGTTTACAGCAGGGGGCTGAGCTGTGGCTATGATAGTAACTGGCCACCACTGAGAGTGAAGAGAATGATGCACTGTTGAGGGTTTTGGGTGTCTCAAAACGCTATAAACCTCACACTTAATGATCATTATTATTTTCATTAAAACCGTACATCTGGAGTAAGACATTAAAATAAATTGCAGTGCGTTACAAAAGAACAGATCAGTGACCAAACTAGAACTAAACAAAGTCTTAATAATGTATTTACCAGAGACAAACTTGGACTGCTCCTGGACTTGGCAGTGGTGGACAGGAATCAGGTCCAATAAATGCTTTTCTTAAAAAAATTGGACTTGAGTCTTTTTTAGCAGTTTAATTTTCCATGAATATTGAAACACATTTGATTAGAGCGTATGCATAACTCATGACTCAAATTTTAACACTGTATAAATCTTTCCTATTGTTGTAATCTATTTCCAATGCATTGTCAGATCGCTGGGACATTCCGCATTTGTTTGTACAGGGACACTTCAGACAAACTGCAGACAGGGGTCAAACCAGTCTCCAGTGTGTCCTGTGTAGACCCTGCTCCACACTGAGGGGAGGATTGTATCAGGGTGGTGCCAAAGCGAACGTGCTGACTGATGACTCGTTTAAAATGGGTGGCGAGGGAAAAAAATGGGGCGGGTGCTACATTTTTGAGTGACATGTGTCTATGAAGGGGGCGGGGCATCCAGGTGTGCTCTGCTGCTCTGTCCCGAGGCTGCTCTGAGCTCAAAATGCTTTTGCTGCACCTGACGTCAACGCATAACTTTCACTGTAACTGCAGCAACGCCCAGCAGATTTACATTACATTGACCTGATTTAGTCTGAGATTTTTATTTTTCTATTCTTTATTTTATCGCGGCACAAAAAATTCCAACCTCGATTTTGATACTAAGGAACAGACGCTTATTTCCAATACCAAAACATGCTTTACCTACACAATAGTTTAATTACTGGTCTATTAAATACTAGACTATGTGATCTTGTAGTTGATATAGCTAAAGATCTATTTTTGATACAGGTTTTATTTACCATTGACAAATATATAAATCCTATTAGATGTTGTATACTTAACTCTTAGCATATAAAATAACATGATTTTGACTGTTAAGTTTTGTCGTAAGTCTTGGTAAAAGTGTGTGGTAGTTTTTTATTACATGTTGTATTATATAGGTTTAAACTGATAAGAAAGTGCCCCATACTTCTGTGTACATTTACTTTAATTTGTTTCTGTACTGTACAATCTTTGTCTAAAAAAGGCCATTCAAGCCCAGGGTTAAAACAGCAGCTCTAAAGCATGTTAAATGAAAAATAAATACACACTCTGGACTGGAACATATTTGAACTAAACTTGGGTTTGTTGGTTCTGTGGTTTCAGAAATGCCACAGAAGTAATCCAAACTTTAACAGGTAGGATTTGAACCAACAGCCCAAGACAAGTGTCAAACTGTGCTAAAGCTACACTCTGTAATACTGAATGTATGTTTTAATAAGTATGTTTTTCCTGGCAGCTGGGTGGGCAAGTTGTGATTCACATTCACACTTAATATTAATGTGGCCAGGGGGATTATTTTGAGCATTAAAAAACACATAATGACAAACAAAGTGATTCTGAACAAAGACAAGCTCTGATGTCTAAGAAGGACCCAATTAAAATACATTACATTGTGGAATTTTAAATGGCAATAGGAATATGCATTCAAAGAAATTTTGCATCATCACAATGCACTAAAAAAGATACCTGACCCACTGACTGAACGGTGTGTGAATATTAAAGGACAACTAAATGCCAAATACAGTGACTGAATGTATAGGCCTACACTTTTTTATAATTTCATTTGGACATTTTAGAGAAAACCTGTTGAAATTCAAACTTCTAAATACATGTTATGTTGGGTGCTTTTCATTTACTAATTCATTTGCAACATATTTTACATGAATGACTCTACACAGGGTCTCATTTATACAGGCTTGGGACGAGCACAAATATTACAGTTCTCTTTTGACACTTTTGACAATTTTAAATAAGATGTTTAAAGGTGCATTGTGTAACTTACCTGGTAGAGGATCCATCACTTGCTTGACATTAAATAGCTCTAACGTACATTTTTGACATTTTATAATTTTATAGCTCAAAAATGCATAGAAATGAGCAGTCTTGCCTCTCCACAGATTCGACTTGTAATCTTGTTGTGTTTGGTTTAATGTCATACTCTGAAGCATTCCAGACAAGGCAATAACATATTCATGGAGAAAATCATTTTAAGGACACTCCACCAGAAAAGTTACACAGTGCACCTTTAACTTTAATTCAGCATTTTATTTTATTTTTTGTCCCTCACAAGTATGAATGCAGCAGAAGGCATTTTCCAAGTTGAACACGTCTTTTCCTCAAGTCTCTGTTTTTCTTGTCAAAAGGTACCTGTAAAGACAGCTGTAAGTGAAACCATATGTTAGCCTCGTGTAGCAGCTACACAACTACAGGAGCCTGTCAGGGTCAAAATGCCATGTCGAGACTAGAAGCGTTTAATCAAACAAGAAGAAACATGTCCCTGAGATAACCACGGCCTTTGTGCTACATACCAACGCTGCTTAGATGTCTTGTGATAATTTTTTTAGCTCTGAAATACAGTGTGGTAACGCCGGGCTCTATGACAAAAATAATGAATCACATTTTGTATCCCTCCATAAAAGTGGCTTTCAATAATATTTTTATTAAAGTAGAGTGGTCATTTTTGTTTTATTTTAGTTTTTTTCCTCCTTTTCTGGTGGTTTGATGGTTTGTCACTTGTATGTTTCTATGTTATTGCTTTGCCTGGAATGTTCCATAATATGACATTAAAGACCCCGATCTAGCATTTATTCGTTACGGGTGTTAATGTTGCTCAAAAATACAATAAATCTCTCTCAATAGGGGGAGACTCTCTACGGATCTGACCTATAAAGTAGTCTGTGGTTGTCTTTCGTGAGATAGATGGGTTTAATCTCTAGACAAGCAATAACATCTCCATGGAGACGAGAAAGTTGCACAATGTACCTTTTTAAAGTAGACACATTTCCTCCACGTACGTCTTACCTCTTCTCGAAACCCATGCTTTTACTGTCAGCCTTTAGATTAAAAAGACCCAAGAAATGATTGAATCTCTCGCTTGATTAAAATGTGATAAATTGCACAGCTGTACAGTAGGAACAAATAACGTTTTGTATAAATTAAGTACTTCCTGTTGTTTCTCTGCAGTACATCTTGTCTGGCTCGGACGATTTCAACCTCTACATGTGGAAGATCCCAAAAGACCCAGAAGCAGGTGAGCTACAGTCAGATTTTCTGGAAAACAAGATGATTGGTTGTAATAGGAAGGGATATGTGATTTATCAGACCGTTTTGGCTTGATAATAATTTAAGAAAAACATAAATTACACAATGGAGGATTTCAAATCACTTGTTCTACCAAGATTAACTTGTTTTACATTGCAGTATTCAGATGTTGTTTCAATTGGTGATTCATTTTAGACACATTCTGTATTACCATCTTACAAAACCCATTTCTGCAATCAGTATGGTTCCCAATTATTAATCAATTAGGTTTTTTTTTCAATATTTATTTTAGTAATCAAATATAAATGAAAAATAATAATTCTAGTACACAATATTGACTCATGAGAAGTTTAAAGTGTATTATAAGATTGCTACCTCATCACAAACCTTTCCTATGTTTTGTTTCATTCACACATATGAATAATCTTGTTTTATTAGTCTGTCTACATCTCCAAATGCTCTGTTCCACCTTGAAGCGGTAGTTTTTAAGTTAATTGTTACCTTGTTACCATTAGTTCAATAGAGATTGGCAATTCCAGTGCTGAAATGATCAAAAATGGTTCTAGTGAAGGTTTGGAGTTTCCATTAGTTCAATAGAGATTGGCAATTCCAGTGCTGAAATGATCAAAAATGGTTCTAGTGAAGGTGTTCGGAGTTTAAAAACACAGAGGAGCATGTCCTGTATTAGCACATGACATCACAAGGTGGAGGGTTTTCAATTTGAGAGAAAAACAGCCGAAATCTGCAGTGAGTTAAACATATGTGAATGAAATAAAACACAGCTCCAGGTATGTTTTTTTATGAGGAAACAGCATTTTAAACATAGATCAGAGAACAGCGTAATTTGGGCCCTTTAAATACATCTGTGATTGTTGTGTTTGCGCTCACAGAGCTGTAATCTCCACTCCAGTCAGTCCAGCAGAGACACACTACTGTATTGTTGCCTTGATAATTTGAAGGTTAAGAATTTGAGCGGCGTCAGAGGAGGCCAAACAAACTCTGATCTCGTCTCTGTTCAGCCACAGAAAGAAAGATGGATTTTCTTTGCACACACTGTGGTTTGCCCTCAGTTCATTTGGACATTATGCACTTTTCCAGCCTCAGGGAACCACTTTTATTCTTAATCGCTAATATTATAAATGTCAATTCTACCTTGGTTTACATTTTCATCCATAATTGTTTTAGTAGTTTTTGCAACAACAACTGTTTGAGACATTTTCTTCCATATGAAATTAAACAACAGAGGCCTGTTAAAGATTGTCAAGATTAATATGATAATGGGCAGCAATACTGGGCAATTTATATATTGAGTAGGCAAAGCAATAACAACTTCACGGAGACAGAAAAGCAAGTGATGTGCCCTCCTCCAGAAAAGTTACAGATTGCTCCTTTAAAGGTGCATTGTGCATTGATTGTCTGGAATGTTTCACGGTATGGTACTGTCAGAATGATGTTTTTCAAGGCATTTTTGAGCTTTAAAACCACCTGTAATGAATAAATATAAAGTAGTGCTATCATACTGTGGAACATTCCAGACATTTCTATAGAAAACAGCAGGTGGACCCCCAACCAAAAAGTTGCATAGTGCACTTTTAAACTATTAAGGAGGTATTGTGGTAAGGCATTGTGATTAAAAAATCTTTTATCCTTCAAGCCACAACCTGGTAGTTTATGAGTGGAGAACCCACAGCACCACAGACCAGACCCCCCTCAGAGATCTGTGCCTCAGAATTCAACCCTGTGACTCAACCCTTTGATTTGATTTGCAGCGTTTATTGGCATGTCCGATCTCCCTCCCCTCAGTGCTTGTCTGAGCACTATCCCACATACCAAAAATATGCACCCATTTGTCTCTGTGTGTCCGAATCCTGACATTTTAAAGCATTTTATTTTCTCTGGCGTTACTCAACTCAGAAAGTATGTGGTCCGGGCCTATCCAGTGTCAGGCCATCAGCAAACTGTTAGCATTACATTACTACTGTCTGCATTTCTGTTCAGGAGCAGGGCTTGTAATGGTGTCCATGTTTTTGCAGCCGTGTATGTTTGTTTTAATATGGCGCATGACAGTGATTGGCTTCTATGGCTTAATGCCACTCAGAGTTTGACCAGTTCTTTTGTTGTGTCTTTTTAAGGTGGTCCCGGGCGCGTGGTGAATGGGGCGTTCATGGTACTGAAGGGGCACAGATCCATCGTGAACCAGGTCCGCTTCAACCCTCACACCTACATGATCTGCTCGTCAGGGGTGGAGAAAGTCATCAAGGTTTGTCAAGTCTTGTATTTTTTTCTTAACAGGGATATACTACAATTTTAATTTGAAAAACAGATCTCTTTTTTTTTTTTCTAAGTAGTCATAGTTTTTCAGTTTTGTAGTTTTTTTTCTTAAAAGAACTATTCTATATTTTTACTGTTAAAACATGCTATTTATTTTAGCCTCTTTGGTCTGCTCCAATTATTATTATTCCTCACTTTCCCAAAACCATTCCTTGCATCCAATTATTCACTGTGTTTCATAACTTTCAAAGATCAGACCAGCATTTTGCTGCCACGGTATAGCTAACAGCAACTAGCATAATAACAGTGCACTTTCTGGTTCTCGAATGATGAAACTATACTAGCCTCAACTTTGGGGTGAGAATGTCCACCGCCTGCTAATATGACATTTAAATAATGGAAACAAGCATTTGACCCCAGAGGTAATTGAACAGATGCCAGACAGACACATTTAATGGTGAAAAGTTACATAGTCCACCTTTAATGACAATAAGAATAAAGCTATTTTGCATTTTTCTTTCAAATATACCATTGCGTCTTTACTAATTGAAGGGTTTCTCTAAAAAAACATAAAATCTTGTGGAAGAGACTGGACATGAAAAAAACTGAAAAAAATTAGATCATAGAATTCCAATGTCAATTCAGACTGAGGACTTCTTATGAGTCGATTTTGATTATCATTATTAGCATACAGTGAATCATTGGTAATAAGGTTGTGTTTTGACCAACATTTGTTTCCTGGCAACCTGAAACGAGTAAAGCTCATTGCTGAAACATTGGCATCGCTTTGTATGTACAGTTTCCTCTTAGACACAAGTTCTTGGCTCTGTCTGAACAAAGATGATTCACTGCTCTCAGCTCTGACCTCAACCCCAGAGCAGCCGGCAGCCATTGATCTGAATTCCCTCATGTCTCATTCGAACTCCACCTGTGGAGCTTTATTCTCTACTATCAAAGTCTAGTGTTTTATATGGACAAGATGTAGAGTGTACTGTAAAGCTACTGTACATGAATGCTGAAGAGATTAGCAGCCGTGCCAAAGTGGAGAAAGATAATAGTACAGTAATAAGGGCTTTTGATGTACAATACACACAATTACAGAGAAGAAAGAAAAAGGCAGAAAGGGCTAGTGCCAGTGATCTAGTCTATCATCAGAGATAGATTTAAGTCATAATATAATATGTTATTGGATCATTGGATGTTACTCTCTCTTTTTTGTAAAGTATTTGATTGTTAATGATGATGTTGATTGTGTTTAGCTGTTAGTTTAAAGTACATTTTCAAGATTGTGTCCTTGTTTTAAAATACAGTATACTCATAATTACATATTCTTCAGAACAAAGATGGCCGTCATCTGTGTTTTGTAGTCTCAGCAGGAGCAGCAGCCCTTTGAGTTTTGCTGTATATAGTGAAAGATGATCTTTGTCCAGGTGTTCTTCACAGATGCTATCAAACCCTGGGCTTTTTCCATTCTTCCCTGTGTCCTGTTCTTTCCATGTGTTGTTCTGAAGGAATCAAATAAAACATGTCTCAGGGCCATCTTCTGATGAACATAAATTTAAAATACAGCTATAGAGGTGGAACATTTATGTTTCTCTCATTGGATTATGTGGACTACCCAAGTTGAAGCTAAACATAATGTACAAGTCCTTAAAAGGCCCATATTCCGCTATTTTCTTTTATATTGTTGTTTCCTCATCACAAACATACCTGGAGTTGGCTTTGTTTCATTCTTCTCTCAACCTGAAAACACTCTGTTCCACCTTGTCATGTCATGTGGTAATACAGGAAGTGCTTCACCACTAGAATCAATTTCAAACTACTAATCAAAATGTAAAGGTAGCTGTTCACTTGAAAACTACCTTTACATAAAATCAAACAGCATTTTAGCTTTGGAGAGTTAGACAGACTAATAATAAAGGATTACTCAAACATGTGTGAATGAAACAAAACACAACTCCAGGTATGTTTTTGAGGAGGTAGCAAAATTAAACATAACTTAAAGCTCACAAAAGTAAATGTTGTGTAATATAGGACCTTAAACGTTGTCTCGTCCTCTGTCTGTTGTAGTTGTGGAGTCCGTACCAGCAGCCTGACAGTCTGGGGGACCTGGAGGGACGTGTGGAGGACTCGTCCCGGAGCCTGTACACCCACGAGGAGTACATCAGCCTGGTTCTCAACAGTGGGAGTGGCCTGTCCCATGACTACGTGTCCCAGTCCATCCAGGAGGACCCCCGCATGATGGCCTTTTTCGACTCCCTGGTCCGAAGAGAGATCGAGGGCTGGAGCTCAGAATCAGACAGCGACCTGAGCGAAGAGGCAATAATGCAGCTTCACGCTAGGGGGCGCCGCTCTGCCAGGACCACACCCGCCACACCTGCCCCGCCCGCCGTCCAAAACAGCGATTCTGACAACTCCTCGTCCTCTTCTCTGGCTGCTCCGGACGTTTCCGATGGCGACAACGAGGAGCGGAAAAGACAACGCAGCAGAAATGCAAGACCCCAGTCCTCGTTTCTTGTCAATGAAGACTCTGACTCCAGCGAGTTTTGGTTGGACCCGATGCCTCGCCCCAGATCACCCAGTCCCAGAGAGAACTCCACTTTGTCCAGTCCTTCTTCCTCTCCATCTCTCCCCGCCGGTGCCTCTTCTTCTTCTTCATCCACTTCAAGCTCGAGCAGTGATGACGAGGAGCGGCGCAGCGCAGTCCGAAGACGAAATGTGATGAGGAGACGCAGAATGAACGTTGTGTCAAGAGCTGGAGACCGGCCCGAATCTGTGCAATCTCTATTCTCAGCCATAGACTCCTGCAGCTACCCCTCTATCTCTATCGATGACATGTCCTCTTCTACTTCCAACGAGGAAAACTTGGAAGTTAAACCACAAAAATGCGATGAGGAGAAGTGTTTAAGCCCCTCGGATTTTGTGTGTCCCAGTCCAATCATGTCCCAAGGGAGTCTGGAGCAAGAGGAAGTAGGAGACCGATCAAACCAAGACGAAGAGTTAAGGACTGAGGGCGGACTACGGCGGGATCTAGACTGTCCCAATTTGGATATGGGCAGTAGTAACTCACAAGGCAATAGGCTTAGTCCAGGACTGAACGGACAGCACCGGACTGTCTCGCAAATGTCGTCAGATTCAGAAGAAGAGGAAGGACTTTCCCATTCAAAGAAGCACAGCAACTTAAAACGAACTCACGTGGAGGACGAAGAATCCACCTCCTCGGAGAAAAAACTGAAAACATAATTATTTTTCATCAACAAGACTGAAACGCTTAAGATTTCAAAGTGTTTTTCTATGGTTTATACAACTATAATTTGGGTTGTAGTCTGACAGCAAACTGAGAACGGAGAGAGGGATGATTTTTGTTTCTGAACAAATTGAAGTCTGATGTCTGAGGTTATAGCAACATGACATTTTAAATTGTGCAATTGTACAAATATTGCTGATAACAGAGGTATTTTAAGTGCGTTTTTGGTTTAATTTCTCTGTGTTTCCCATGCAGAATTTGTAACCCCACCCTGAATTTTGGAGCAAACTAACACAAGAAAGCTATTACAAAGGACTAATGCTTTTCCTGCTATTTAATTTGACACATTTAACGCCAAGCGAGGATTTGAGTTTATTTTTGTGTTTCTAAATGTTCTCGAGCTGCTTCAGGCACTTCATGAACAATGGACCATGTAAAATGTCTCCTCAGAAATCCTAAAAAACTATGCCATTTGTTCAGACCGGATGCTTCAATTCAATGTAGTGTTCTCCCTCCATTATCCAGCCTTCTGGATAACTGGTATTTTGTTTCATGCAATTAAAGAATCATTTGTTCTCTTGTTAATGTGCGTGTTATTCCTCAGGCTTTCATCTCATTGTGGTTAATGGGGTTTCTCATTTTAACATATGTTTTTTGACAGAAATAATGGGAGGAAAACCCAAATATGATGGTGGACTTGGTGCTGGTTGCCATGGCAGCGGTAAGAGAGAGTCTCGGTTTTGTTGTTCATTTGGCCATGACCTGAAGCGATGTGCAGACTGGAGGAATGCGTTATCAGTTTTGACTAAAAACCTTTGCCAGTGTTACAAAAGATGTTATAAGTGCACATTTTGTGAAAATAAGCATTAAGCTATAGTATTTAAATACCCTAACAATTAAATATTGCTTTAAATAATTCTATTGTTAGTTTTTCAAATTACTTTCTGTTAATACATTATTAAATGTTCACTCCTAAAGAAGGTAAAGAAATATGTTGTATGTAAGTTATCTTTCCCTTTTACAATTTATTTTATTTGAGGCAATCATTTCATTTTTGAGTGCGTATGTAGATTCATATCCAAAGAGGGGAACAATACAATGTTTCGGTCCTTCATACTTTCCTCAGGTATGAGGAGGCCTCTTCTGCTCCTCCCTAGGGATTGTCCTCCCTAAAGACCAATGATCCAGTGAACAAAATACATTTTCAATTAGACCCCAGTTTACTGCCCTACTAAGGCAGAACATCCCGTTTAGTCAAAAATGAGTTAATGTAATTTTAGAGGTGCTTGAGACCTGCTTTATCATGTGAATAAATATCGTGAAAAATATGTGTCAGTTACTGCATTTTGCCTTTTGCCTTGAACGATTCATTATTTTTTCCACATAATGCATGGCAGAGTACAGTAACTACCAAATAAGGGCCCAAGGTCAATTTTGAGCTCAATATTTTTAGAATACAAATATTTCTTCATTATAGCAACTAGTTGTCAAATTGGGAGTCCTACCTATTATACTTTTGCCTGGACAAAACAGAAACTGCTGATGGGGATAACATACAAATTCATGTAAAAAAACCACAACATACTATCTATTTAAGATCTTTTGCCTTTGTAGGGCAGTATAGCTACACACCAATCTCTTGAGAATTAAATCACATGGACAATAAGTAGAAAAATGTAAAAATAAGTATCAATATTTAAAAGTTAACAATTACGTTTCAATTATACATATAAAACCATCGAAGAACTTAACATAGACCTCCCTCATGGCTCACGAGGAGGGCTTATATATGCGTGGTACCGTGTTTCTATTGTTTTGACAATTACATGTTTATAGTCAAAATGTAACTTGTTCCTCCTTCTGTGGCTCATCATGAGTTTTCCCAGAGAGCCCAAAGTGCACAGGTCTGACTTACTGCTGGCAATTCAAACACAGCTCCCACTCACATCATACAAGGAGAGCCCTGAGCAAAGGGCCCCGGACCCCATAACCCTGGAGCATCCCCCGCAGGACACCACAAGAGACGATGTGAAACGTCCCATCTGGGAAACTCCACATCCACAAAGTTACATGTTTATTGTGAAAATGCTGCCTGTCCATCCAGAAAATGGACCCCTCCCTCTGGTTCTCCTTTTCCTCACCCTGAAGGAGGGTCTAAGGACGGGGGATGTAACACTGTGAATTATTTAAATTTAATAACTACCTAATGGATATCTAAGGTATTAATTAAGTACTTACTGTCTGAATCATTCATGACCCAAAGTGCACAGGTCTGACTTACTGCTGGCAATTCAAACACAGCTCCCACTCACATCATACAAGAACAGCCCTGAGCAAAGGGCCCCGGACCCCATAACCCTGGAGCATCCCCCGCAGGACACCACGAGAGACAATAAGAAACGTCCCATCTGGAAACTCCACATCCACAAGGTATTAATTAAGTAGTTATTGTCTGAATCATTTGTAATAAACTACAGTAAACAACCATGATTTTTTGTTCATGGTTTATTAAGGCTAATTGAGTTTTATGTTTAGTGTATTACAGTGATCCATTTTTATTGATTTTAGGATGCTTCATTATCTTGCAGGGGTGTGTCAACCAAGACATTCCCACAACAACCAGAGATTTAAGTTGCAGATCCCACTCACCACCAAGATACATGGCTGAAGGTCACATGATGAGTCGATCACTGACCTCTTTATTGATTTTAGGATGCTTCATTATCTTGCAGGGGTGTGTCAACCAAGACATTCCCACAACAACCAGAGATTTAAGTTGCAGATCCCACTCACCACCAAGATACATGACTGAAGGTCACATGATGAGACGACAAAGTCGATCACTGACCTCCGGCCAAGTCTTGTTTGCCACATGCACTGATGGACACCCTTGTTGTGGACAAACTGTGAGTAGCTCAGTTCAATAGTAAAACACTGCTCTGTTTCAGATCAGGAAGGCCTTTTTCTTACTGGTCCCCAGTTGGTGGACTGTCCTCTCTCCAGGACCTCCAAGAAGGCACCTCCCTGGGGAGGTATGTCCCACCGGGAGGAGGGACTATGTCTCCCGGCTGGCCTGGGAACGTCTCAGAGTTCCCCCATAGGAGCTGGAAGAAGTGGCCGGGGTGAAGGAAGTCTGGAAGTCCCTGCTTAGACTGCTGCCCCTACGACCCGGCCCTGGATAAGCAGAAGAAGATGGATGGATGGATGGTACTAGACAATTAAGTGCCATTTAACATAATAGCCCAAAGGCTCCACTCCACCACCCCCCTCACAAAAAGTCAGCGGTCAAGAGGATTGGCTGTAGATCACATAATAAAAATGATCCAAGCATATCATCAAAGTTAAGATCTCAATTAAAATATTAATTATCCAGCCTTAATTAAAATTCATTTTCTGCATTGTTCAGCATCTCATGACTATGTCTCATGTAGGTGACGATGGAAGGAGCACAGCCGTGATAGGGCCTCCTGAAAAGTGCCTGAACATGCAGCAAAACTGAGCCTGAAAGAATTACAATGACAAGAAAACACAACAAGATTATTCTGGTATTGTGGTGCTTTACCAGATATAACAGAAGGTATCATCTTCAAATCCATTCCCACAGCCTGCTCCTACACACACATCTGCTTTATCCACTAACATCTGACACACCAGCACACCAGGAGGCAACCCTGAAATTGAAAATACATAAATAAATAAAGAGTAAAGCGTTCAGTTACTTTTAAGTCATGTATTCTAAAGTCGATATTAGCAAAAAAATGCCTGCTGTATAGTATTTCAAAGAATATACAATGTTATTTTTGTGTTTTCTGGGTTCCTTTCACAGTTCTTTCACATGCACATACTTTACATTGCATTTACAAGCAGGTCATTGGTACATTTCATATCATCATCAGGAATGAATCTGATAACAGTTTTAACAAAATACTGAAGAAAAAAATCATCTGACCTTGGCTTCTTCTATTAGCCGAACAGGTAATTCCAGTCGGGGATAGATTCTTCCCGTCTCCGGCCGCTCACACCTTTTAGACTGTTCAGGACGTCCTATCCTCGCTGAGCATCATGGGACAGGTGGTCTGAATAAGGGAAATCTCCTTGAAGAATGTAAAAAATAAAAAAAAGACATGGTTTTCTGTTACATTTGCTGGTGCATTATAGCTTTTCCCCCGGGGACCATATACAGCACCATATACATACACTATTAATCCCTGAATTCTTCCCATCAATGACATTTTACGGGGTTTAGGCTGTTCATAAATGGCACTATAAGATGGTTATCACAGCCTCTTGATTCTTACATCTTTGTTCTTATGTCTAGTTTCTTGGTAATTTGCTGTAATCCTCCTGTTATCTCGTGTGAAAGAACATTTAGGCCTTGAGTTTAAGTCTATTGTTTATATCAATTCTATGTTGTTGTTTTACTGATTAGCAAGATCTTATCTTATGTGTTTGTATCATCCATGTGCCACATGGCTCCTTGATTCAAGTTAATTCAACTTTTTATTATTTTTTTAAATTATTTTTTGATGTTTGCAGTATAGAAATTCCACAACATCTCTCATGAGGAAAGTTTATTTTCTGCATTTGACTCCAGATCCTGAGCTAGTCTTGGTTTTAGGTTGAGAGTTTTAGGTCCAGAGGAAACCCACCCAGGATATACCACAGGATACAAACACAAGGAATCAATCCTGCAACTGTGCTGAGTAATTCCTCACCACTTAGCCATTATGCCACTAGTTTGTAGGAGGAGAAGCCCACTCTGCTCTTTTATACATTGTCATTTCTTACTTTTTTGCTCCAGCTCTTGCTTCAGCTGCAGAGGAGGGCCATCATCACCAAGCCTATCTTTAATTATTATTATTAGAATATTTCAATACATCTATTAACTCGATTATATTTCATTAGCCACCCTAACTAACTAACTCAACAGATCAGATTTCAAAAAGTCAGAGTACTAATTTGGCTTCATGCTTGACTCTTTTAACACATTCAATGTTGTAACGCCTCTTCAATCCCCAAACAGCCCAGTAACTTTTTATTGAGCTCCCATTCAAATCTCCAACACAGCTCCAATTGTCCAGAGAGCTCATTACATCATCTGAGTCTGCAGAAACGAGCTGGTGTCTGCTTCTTTCTCTCTCTCTCTCTGGACCACAGGACAGCCTGGGTTTTCCTTAAGAACCATAACAAAAGGAGCAAATGGCCTCCCCCCCAGTTGGCAGGGAGCTGGTGATCTGAAGTTTGGCAGGCGCGTTGTAAAGGAGTTATCGGGACATTTGCACTCCTCTGTTGTCTGCACTGTTTCCTATTTAGTTTGTGGTCAGTTATCTTCAGGAAGTAGACACCCTTCATTTCACTCCTGTGCAGTTCTGGGACTGCACTTTCAAACTGGATCTTGTAATAGGTATAATATTGTACGTGGAAATAAGCACATCTGTAACTATCATTTTTACACTAACTGTTCTCCATGGAGACAAGTATGTGTGTAAAACCCTCAGTTGTCCAGGTAGAATCTGTGGCAAGAAGGGAAATTAAATGTGTTCACTGAAAAAAGTTCTGAAGAAGCATCTTAGATGAGCTGAGAAACATATTCAACCAAATAAACTTTTGTCCAGTTGACAAATTGGATTTCTCCTTTTGCCATGGAGACAAGCAGACCCTCCCCCAGAAAAGTTGCATTGTGAGTCTTTAATATGTATTGTCAAATATGTAAATTAAGCTAAACATGCACTGATACATGACTGGTATTGGATACACTTTAAAGGATCGGTTCCAAGATATCGGTATTATTATAATAATAGTATTTACTGGCCCAAAATGTCTCACATTATTAAACCAGTATTTTTTTAACTGTTCTATAATTGATCTGTATGATAAATAACAGGTACAAAGCACATTTATATAATTGTATAAATGTTTATATAATAATTTTATCGTCTCTGCTCTGGTATTGTTTGATATCAGGTATCAGCAGATACTTAAAGCCAAAGTATCGAAATCTCTTCAGCCTTTGTATTTTACACCAGTACAGTTCATTTTTTAACTAATAATTTCCACCAGTTTTTGTCAACTTAATGAGAATTGAGTTTTTCATGAGCTCATCAAACTCTAATTATAAAAAGGGGCAGGGTTCGTTTCCATCAGACCCAAGCTGTATACAAACTCAACAAGTCCTAATTAACAATAAGAAAAAAAAAACTTAGTCAAATGAAATCTAAGGGTTTTTTTTGTTTGGTTTATTTTTGTCCTCAAAGTTGGTGAGTTACAAACAACAGTTATAATTATAAAATTAAAATTGCTGCTCAAACTTTTCTTCCACTGACAAGTTAAGTGGCAAATAAATGCTAGTCAATGTGGTCCAAGAAACTATAGTAACTACAGTATGTGGTCATTATGTTATGGCTGATCCTATATTACACCACATGGATTCTTGTAAACCAGGCTGTTTGTTGCCAGGTTTGTGATCAGGTTTCAACCTTATAACAAATCAGAAAATGGTGTAATACGGGCTCTTTAAAAATGAAGACTTGCAAATGCTGTTTTGATGAATTACTCACTATCGTTGGCTTTTTATAGCACGTACAAATACAAATTCATTTCCAGGTTTGTATCGTCTCTCGGTTTCAGCTGTATTCCTTAAGAACACAGTGGTATTGTTGAGAATGTGTCCAGGCAGCGGCGGTGGTCATTAGCAGAATCTGGTGTACAATGGTCCATTCTATCAGTATTTATCCAGGCAGGGTTAACAGCAGTAAACACCCCTCTAAAGCTCACATTTAAACAGGGAGGGGCCCGGGGCCACTACAGCCCTGAGCTCTGCCACAGGAGCAGGCCTGGGATTATCACCTCAGTGGAACATGGGAGGGGCCAGTGCCGAGAAACCAAAAAATCACATGCTATTGTGTATTCTCAGCTGCAGCTTTTGCTTATTTTAGCTAAAGTTGCACTGTGTAACTTTTTGGTGGGTTGTCTGTCACCTGCCTGTTTCTATGGAGATGTCACTGCTCGGCCTGGAATGTTCTACAGTGTGACTTTAAATACTTTACATCCAATTACAAGGGGGTTTTATAACTAGAAAAACAGGCAATCTGACTGTGTGTAGTATCGCCTCTCCACAGATCTGACCTGTCACCATTAAGATAGAAAGAAATGAAATGAAAAAGACTATGAAACATTATTTTTTTTCCATTTACATCATCAAGCACAATCTATCTATGGGTTTCAGAATGATGAAAAATTAGGACGGTTACATAGTTTGACTGAGAAAAACTGAGTCCAACAGCATATATATAGTTTGGTTAAAATTCCACTATTTAACCCCTCCCTCCTTCATGTCCTGGAT
>KN499215.1:6608-16976 GCA_000787155.1 Scartelaos histophorus | reverse complement strand
AAATAAATAATTAATAAATAAAAAAATAAAACAAAAATATGTCCACGATGGGCCTTCTTACTTTTTAATTTTTTCCACCACAAAATGTTAATTAATTTTGAAATTCTGCCAATTAATCTCCAGTAGAAAGTGAGATAAATGGAGATAATGGCTTGCATTATGAAGAATTAAAGTAAAAATATCACACAAATCCATATATTTTTATAGTATTTAGTTTTTCATATATAAATAGATTCCATGACATTTTTATAGATCCTTGCGTGTATCTATGTGGAAGAAGGACACGTTTTCTTTCCACCTCAACATTACTCACAAACAGAATCAGGAAGCGGACGGGGGAATGTTTTTGCGCAGGCAGCGTCGGGTGATTAGTATTCACTATCAGGTGGAAAAGTGGAGCTCCGTCAGGTAGAACTAAGATATGCGCTCGTTTTCACCGCGTTTGGCCGGGATGAACCCCGCAAGGCCACAGACATCTTTCGACCGAGAGATTTGTGAAAAGATTTTCCACTCCAGCAGAGAGAGAAGGTCCGAGAGCGAGAAACGAGAGAGGATGGAAGAAAGCGAAACAGTAATCATGTACTCTGGCAGTGCATTAGAGCTGCCTGCGTCTAATGGATGGACCCAAAGAGTGGATAAACAGGGCTACAATAGGCTAAGTGCTCTTTTTGCCCAAGGTGCCTGCTTTCATATAGGCCTTTGTGAAAAACAGATTAGGAATTTTACGTCAACTGTGATTATGGTGGGTTTTTTTTTTCTTTTTTTTCCTTTGTAAAGCAGGTTTTGTTTTGTTAAGTTGAATTTGGTCAAGGTCACTTAGGCCACAGGAGAGGGAGGTGGTTTCACGTTGAGTAATTCATTGGACTGAGTGAACCTGTGAGGATAGAGGATGGAAAAAAATGAGAATAGATCCAGAATGACTGTGCTGGTGGTACAGTGAACTGGATGTAATTGGACTAAACAGACAAAAGTGAATAAATAACTGTAACCTTAACATATTTCAAATGCATAAAATCAATTAATCAGACATTTCTAAACTACAGATTGACTCATGTGCAAAAATATAACGTAAACTGTTTCAGCATTTCATAATCCAAGTTATTTTTTGGAGCTCCAGTTTTTTTTGTTTTATTTATCTTTTTGCAGACTGGCATATAGGGCGTGTTCACACTTTGGTCCTGGTTTGATCCTAGTATAATCCTGATTTAGACTTGGGTGGGTATTTATCACACTGAAGGTACAGTAATCTCCCCTATGGGCACAAAAAAAACAGGTCCCCATGATGTAAATGATAACGTATATTATTAGATGTACAGTATGGCTTGAGGGGCTGTATTATGTTGTTTTCTGATCTGTTATAATTGAGTTTTTTCATCAAAAACATGCCTGGAGTTTTGTTTTGTTTCATTCATGTGGTAATACAGGAAGTGCTCCGCTGTTTTCACTCCGCACACCTTTACTAGAATCATTTGGATCATTACAGCCCTGAAATTCTTAGCTGAAAAAACCAGGATTACTCAAACACGTGTGAATGAAACGAAATTTTGGTGATAAAATAGATTACAACACATAATTACAACAAGGGTCAAAAGGGTTAATTTAAGGTTATGCAAATGAGAACTAAGGTCAATGTAATGTCCCCCTGTAAACCCAACATCTGTGTGAATGTATCTTCAGAGAAAATAATGTTCTGTACAGACAGAATCCTACAACTAAATGAAAGTTCTACCTTATAATAGGAACATCTAGACATTGCAAATAAGTAAAAGCCTGGCAGTTTATAGGAGCTGTCACTTGGTTGTTAGATCACAAAAGGCCCACGAGGATGTCATTTTTACAAAATTAGACCCAGACTAAATTGAAATGATGCTGCTTGAGAACATCTTGATTGAGTACACTTACAGGCAAAATAGGTCTTTCATCAAAAACACCATTTTACACATTTCCTGTGTCATTTTGATGTAATTATGGCTCCGTCTGAGTCATCCAGCCTCTCCTCTCGGCACATGGCATGTTTTGGAGTCTGTGTCTAGTCCAGATAACGGTTATTTCAATACTAAATTAGTGTACAATTATGTCAATTCAGATTAATCAATTAACTTGCTCTAGCACTTGCTATCATCTGGGTATGATTTGATAAGATGATGTTAAATAGGGCTGCACAATCACAACAAATCAAGATCACATGTTGAGTTGGAGCAGTTAACAATCTGCAAAAACTGCAATAAAACCTCTACATGTAAAACATCTTCTGAAATTCACTGGAGTTTACAATGTTTACAACTTTAATTAACCAGAAAACAGTCAGTGGATGAGTTGTTTTATAAATGTACGCATATCCATGGATTTCAGAATGATAAAAAAACACAACAGTTGGAAATAAACAAGAAAATATGATCTAAAATGTTGCATATAACAGAAAAAACATAAAAAATACATATTTACGTTGCATAAAAATAGTCTAGACCCACTTCCTTCTGTCATAATAATTATTTTCTTTGCGCAGGATTGTACCATCGCAGGCTTCCACGTCCCCAAAGACCACGGTGCCATCTACATCAGCCACGCAGTGCACCGGGACCCAGAGGTGTTTCAGGAGCCTGACAGCTTCCAGCCAGAGCGATGGAGAGAGAGGTGAGAAGTTGTGAGAAACGCTGCCCAAACATAACATTTATGCTGCCAACTCCCGGCACACAGCAGCCACAGAGCCGGCACAGGCAACAATGCAAGTGTAAGGCTGCCATTTCAGTGAGTAGGTCTTGTAAGGGAATGTTTTATGGACAGGGAAGATAACCTTTTGTTGTTATTTCAGGTTGAAATGGCATTTTGCTTTAATCAAAAGAAACTGTTCCATTGTACAACACATTAGCATAGGTGTGACTTATATTTTGTATGGCCAGATAATAGATATTTCATTATAATAGCCAAAAAAGTAACTGGTAAGCAAATTGACTTAGAGATAGGATTTTAATTTCAATCTGTATTTTTTCAGTTACAAAAATTGAGTAAATAAAAATCCAATTAATCATATGTGCGAAATCTGGAACTAAACCACTTTTCTAATCTACATATATTTAAAGGTTGTATAGAGGATTTTCTGTTTGCTGCACATGCGTGAAACCCCCACCTCCCCGACAGCTCCCCAAGAAGAACTGCCTCCTCCTGCCTCTTACTTTACATTACTTTACATTACTTTAGATTTACATTAACGATTTTAATGAAGTAGTCGCTGCACAGGACGTATAAAAACACATAGTCATACAACAAGCAGAAGCAAACAGAATTTTTCTTTGCATTGAAAAATCATGTTTTCAGGTACAGAATATTACACTTGTGTCCTGAAAAATGTTTATTCAGCTTGGAAATAAGATACATTTTGAAATTATTAAGTTTCCTGTCCAGAAGTAATTTAGCTGCACTGCATCAGTCTTTAGACCCTCGTCTGCTTCAGTGCAGCGATCGCTTGAAGGAATCTCTGAGCATCACCTTAGTTCGACTTCCCTCCTTTTCCCCTTCGCTTCCCCTTTGAGCGACCTCAAAAACAGACTTTTTTGCGGCAAACTGGTCATGGCATCATTTTTGTTTGTCATAGCAACAAACTTTGTGCAAACTGTGAGGAAGCTAAGAACCGCTGCATTGGGTTAGTAAACAGCGCCTTGTGTCTGTGGAGTGTGTAAGAGCCGTAAACCATGTAATCTCAGCACGCCGGCGAGTCACTTTGATTGACGACCCAACAGCCAAAAGATAAAGAGAAGTGATGTTTATCTGGCCCCACCAAGTCCAGAGGTGATGGATTTTTATTCTTTCTGTTTTGGTCATAATTACAAGGCTTCTGCATGTATAATGCTATGTTTTTGAAATCAGGTTGTTTGCGTTTGATGGAACCAAAATTTTGTATTTGATGGAACCAAAATGTTGTATTTGATGGAACCAAAATTTTGTATTTGATGGAACCAAAATGTTGTATTTGATGGAACCATAATTTTGTATTTTTTGGAACAAATTTTTTTTTTTTTTTTTTTTTTAATCATTCAGAATTAAGCAACCGTTCCCTAGATCAATTCTGTAAAACAAAGAATTTTGAGTTTTTTACTGTATATTATGTTTTTTATAACGGACTGCTCATTCAACACGATACTCCTACTTCATTTGTCATCATGTTTATTGTTACAGCACAATACAAAGTACTGGCAAAAATGGAATCATACAAGTTGAAAAATATTACATTTTCAAACACCAAAACATTAAAATGAAAAATGATACAAAATGAATACTGTTATATATATAAAGAGAAGTTCTAACAGATAAAATGTCCCCCCAAGCTTTACCTGCAGCTGTTTTCCAAATGTCAGTGGACAGAGCCATAAAAGGTGACTGGTGTCCCAGGAGTCTCTGAGGTGAGATGAGTCAGACACAGGCACAAAGGAGCCAGTAATCGCCAACGTAAAAGGCTGCTCACATTAAACCACCACTCTCCAGCACTATTAACTGTCCTTACCAACTTCAGTCAGGTACCTGCAATTTATACTGAAAACCAGGGAAAATGGCTGCTATCTAGAGTCGGAAAACGTAGTCCCCTCATGGAAGAAGTGAATGCATGTAAATGTACATACAGTAGCAGAACAAATAGTTAAAACTGCTTTAGGAGATTTCAGTATGAATTAGTTCTTTATTAGAGCTATCAAAAGAGTAGTTATTATAAAGTGTCACCATGTGTCTGTTCAGTTGCAATTTCTTCAGTTAAAAAGGTTAAAATTTCATAATAATTCACCACATGCCTGTAGTACCTCTGATTTCTCTAGAACCAAATATTTTTTTCAGAAATCATTACTTATTACGCATGTTTTGTGTTAAAATGTCATGTGGTGCGACCATCTGTCCTTGACTACTCATTTTTAAAGGTTAAAATTGCTCTAAATCTAATGAAATTTGCTTTCTTTCTTTATTGGCATATTTTCTGAAGTGTTTTAGTCCCACATGAAATTTCAGCCATAATATCTCCCATAATACTCAAACAAATATTGTCCAAGCGTTTCCAATTTTTTCAAATAATATGGTTTTCATGTTTTCAAATATCAATATCATGTTCATATTACTCAGAACTTAGATTAATATCCCCACCATGTTTTAGAAAATAAAATAATTATTATAAAAATAGTTATAAAATAAAAAATTGTTATTCTCAGTCATAGTCAAATCATGTACATAAAAAAACACTAAAAATGCTTAATATAAATGTCAGACATGCCGAACTGACATTGAAAATATTTGAAAAAGTTCAACTAAATTTAAAAATTTGCCTGTTGAAAATCCTTACACATCATTGACCCATACTGGAAATAATAGGATCAATTTATCTTTGTTGTGTCTATCTGTTACATTCTCATTTTTTAGAGATAACACTACAAATTTGAAGAGATTCTGCTTTTCTTTGTTATTCACCTATAGCCTCTTAATACTTCAACTTCAACCTTGGCAATATTGATTTTTGAGTTTTTCTCTTAAATAAAAAAAAAACAAACAAAATTTGACCCAGGAGAGATTTGGACAAAAGCCAACAAAGCCATTAAATGAATTAGAGAATAAGTACACGACGAATACATGCAACAACAGTTTTATGAGCATGGAAATAATGTCTGCGCCGCATTGATTTGCTGATTTGTGCAATGGAATATGCGTTTCACACTCAGACATATCATGTTTGTCTAGACTGCAGCTTTCATTGTGATTCTATATTGAGAAATCACACCCACAGAAATGTTTCATACACACGCCTACATGGTTGCCGCGGAAACCAATGCAGATAGATTAACAATGCCTCAATGCTCAAATCTGCCTTGTTATTTTGACTGCAGCCGCTTATCAAAAAATAGAACTGAAATGGATTATGAATAAATTCTCTTGTCTTTCTGACAGTCGACCATCTACAAAACCAACACTTTTAACATTTTCATTGTCACTATCTCGGTTTCATTCATGTATTTTTACTCATTCATAGTCACTCATTCAGACAGAGGAGCACCCGTTCACAAGGAGGTGCACAAACGTCTATGGATGCATGCAGGTTGCCGCTGTCATGGCAACTGGTCACGTGACCCGGTCTTTACCAATGGGGGATTCCCTCTTTATCAGTGAGCATGTGCGGGGCGGGAGGGGCAGCGGGGAGGGGGAGAAGCCATGATGCCCCGCGGTGCGTAAAGGGACACAGAAATGACTCATTCAAGATGCTATCCTCCGAGTGTGACACAGAGGAGAAGGTGATTCCTCAAACAGGAAACAGCCCTTTTAATTGCAATTAGGAAAAACCCAGCAGGCTATAAACACAGGGGAGCACCTCCAGTTATTTATAGAAAGTCATTATATATTATACTGTTTCATATTATTGTAACATTTATGCTTTAATTGGATTTTCGTCTCATAAATACTATACAATGACTTAAAACACTGCTAAAAAATGCATTTATAGTAATTATTTAAAAGATTAATATGCAGAAAAAAGGTTGAAATTGTAATATTAATAGCTATCAATTTTGCAGCATTAGACATTACAAATATAAAAAAAATGGTTGAAAAAGGGCTGAAAAATTAATCAACTAATCTTGACTAGCCAACTAAAAATAATTGTATTTGTATTTTGATAATAATAAAAATAAACTTGACTATACAGACTATGAAATAGACAAGAAAAGACCTTTTTATAGCAAATACAGTGGCAATATTCAATCAACAATTTTGGATTTGATGAATAACACACTTTATTCATAAATATTCTCGGTTTAGACACGATATTTCAACATTTATTTGGTCGAAAATGTATTTTAAAAGTCTCAATGCACAATAACAATTTGTCTAGTTGAGTAATCCAGCAAAGTATAAACTGTGGATTACTAAAACAATCCTAAATTACATATCTAGAAAATAGCACTCAATTAAAAATAGCACTATTATTTACATGTATTTATGTATTGTATTAGTTTAGTCATATTAATCTGATGTCAGTGTCAGTTTAAATGAAGTTTTGTCATCTGGACCAGAGCATTTGAATGGGCAGACAGCCGGGTATCTGACGCCATAGTAACTGCCCACATCACATCCCTTTGCCAATGGGGATCCCCTCCTTTTTTTTGGTTGTGTTTCCTCTGCAGAGGTGGGGATATGACTCATAAGGTATTTCTCTGTCAGACGGTTTGTTGTGCAACGATATGATGCGTCATTAAACTTCTATAGGCTATGGGCACAACACCCGCTGCCTATATATAGTGGCATGACCTTCAATCTTATCATAAAGTTGTGTTATTGCACCGTAAAAAATAAAAAAAAGTTAGATGTCAAAGTTTGGTTATAATTAGAGGAGATGGGCAGGATAGACAGGCTTTGCTGCCATGGTAACTGTCCACCTCACACCCATTTTACCAATGGGGATTCCCTCTCTCCATATCGTTTTTTTTTTTTTCCCCCTTTTTCATATTTGTGCAGTCGTGTGTGCTCTGCTGGAAGAGGTTACAGAAATGACTCATAGAATATATTTCTCTGAGGCAGACTTTGTGCTCAGAGAGTCAAAGGTGAGAGAAGACTACAGCGCTGTGTTTGTGAATGCAGTTCAGCTCGCATTCTCACAACCTCATAATCCGCCTGTTTACGCCAACACCAGGCGAGATAAGGGAAATCCATTATTATTTGACCTATGCATTGTTAAAACACGCCGTATACTATAATAAAATATTTTCAGACAAACCTATCTATAATAAATAAAATAAAAATGACTTAAGTTGACTAATGCGTGCGTGATAAGCATCCTGAAGCCAATGTGAACGTGACCCAGGTCATTTATCTTGGCAGGAGCAAATATCACATTGGCTTGGAACCACTTGCATAATATAGGGATGAACAATTTGGAGAAAAAAATTTCACTGACAACAATTGAGATTACCTTTAGATTTGTGATTTATGTTTTAATAATAGGATTCTGCTGTGAAGAATTGACAGAAAATGTCAGCTTTTCAGGAGGCGATGAAAACAAGAGTCCAGGAGACTTGATGTAGTTGCATATGGTTTCTTTAATTCCGACTCAAGCAAATGCAGATACAGGTCTTCATTCAGTTGACTTCAACACAGTCTCCAACAGCATGTCTCTACCAAACCGTCTCTATAGTGCAGTGAAAGCAGGAGGTTTAAATACTGAACATCTTGGCACACATGTCATAGCATTCCTTGTTTTACAACATCTTGTGGTTATCATTTGACTAGCAGTATGGTTTCAATACGATGGCCTGGACCTTCAAGAGTTAATCATGTACCCAGTAGGGTGGTGAGCAGATGCTGGGTACACTTTTAACCCCTGTGATGACCACATATTCACCAGTCCCTTCACCTCTATCCCCGTAACCTTACTAACACACAGAGGACACATAAAACAATGAAATTCTAAGAAGATATTTCTCACAAAAACCAAAATATGAACTCACAAACATAAGAATCACATTTTTTATTAATTTAGTTTATTTAGTTTATTTGCAGAGCACAATATACTTTAATGTTAACAGGAGATGCATTGTCCCAGGTTGTAGCACTGGAGCTCATTTCCACCTCTAGTCCCTGACACATATTTTTTAGGATTTAGAAGATGAACAATAAAAATAAAACTTTTCTAACGCCAATAAGCATGATTAAAACAAACTAAATACAACATTAAAGTACCCACATTATGCTATTTTCTGATCTGTTATAATGTTTGCTTTTCAAAAACATACATGGAATTGAGTTTTGAGTGCTTCTCTCAAACAAAAAACACAAATAAATGCAGCTGTTAACTTGAAAACTACCACTAAATGACATGACAAGGTGGAGCAGAGCATTTTGAGCTTTGGACATGTACACAGACTCATACAGGGAGGCTCAAAGGTGTGTGAACGAACCAAAACACAACTCTAGGTATGTTTTTGATGAGGTAATAACATCATAACATGACAAGAAGCTCATAAGAGTCACTTTTGTGTAATATAGGACCTGTAAAGCAAATAAGCAAACTTAAAAATGTGTTTTTTAAGTGGCAAATGGAGTAGAGAGGTCATTTGAATTCAACATTTCAAAAGCATGTAGTCATAGTCATAGCTTTAAAGGGATAGTTGATTTGCTGCTGATGGCATCCCCATCAGCAGTGTCATGGATAAACACTGTGTTACACTCTACAGCGTCGCCTGAGCCGAGTTCTCGCCCGGTTTTGGTGCTGATGAAAGTAGCCCAGCAAGTTGGCTGGGGTGGTGAAAATAAAGCGTTTTTCTTCTGAAAACAATACACTATATCACCAAAAGTATTGGCTCACCCATTCAAATGATCAGAATCAGGTGTCCTAATCACATGGCCTGGCCACAGGTGTATAAATATAAAATAATGGTCAAAAATTCCTATAAACACTCTCCTCAACCTTGTGGACAGTCTTCCCAGAAGAGTTGAAGCTGTAATAGCTGCAAAAGGTGGACCCACATCATATTGAACTCTATGGGTTAGGAATGGGATGGCACTTCAGTTCATAGTATGAGGAAAGGCAGGTGAGCCAATACTTTTGGTAATATAGTGTATGTGTTCAAAAGAGGGATACTCTTGCATCACAAGACGGTCAACGAAAAAGTCAAACCTCATCATTATTTGGCGCTATTTTCTCTCGTTCGTATCACTGCACACTGCTGCTAACGCGGTGTTATCGGGCGTAACACAGTGTTTATGCACCGCACTGCTGACTGGGACACCACACAGATTCACGTCAAAAAAACCAAACTATCCCTTTAACATATTATCACGTTAAACAGATGATCATTTTAAACAGACGCCTCTCTTCAAAGTATACAACCTCATAAAAACAGGTTTACATATAAACACCTCACTCGTGCTCGGTTATGTGAGTCCATTTGCCCGGCTGTAACTACACATCCCAAGTCTCCTCTCACGGCACCATTTCCGGCTAACACATAATGGTCTGCGGGTTGCACATTTACCGTGTTAATTGGGCCATGTATTGATCTATCGGAAGCGTAAGTGCCTGTACAATCTCTGTGCTGCGTTAGATAGCTGTTGTTTGAATGGCTCCTATCATGTAGATTTCCTGGGGGATAAACAAATTAACTGCCAGTCTAACTACCTGTGTGGGTTTTGAATACGATTGTGTGTTTTCCGGTCCTGGCTTCCTTCCTCTTTCTGTGATTTTCCATCTGGAGAGCTCCTCGGTAGTTTCCAGTTTGCCTTGCTTGCCACCTGCCCATTGAAATTAATGACTGCAGTCGTGTTACGTAACCAATATTTCTGTGTCTCCCCACTTGCCGGTGGTGTGAGGCAGGGGTTGTGTGCTTTTCCAGTCGGGAGCAAATATGGTAT
>KN499214.1:0-17324 GCA_000787155.1 Scartelaos histophorus | reverse complement strand
GTTAACGAGCGATGCTGTCAGCGCTAAAACAGTTTATCCCTGTGTGATAAAATAAGTGATGATGCTAAATGAACATTAGTGAGGGGGACACGTCTTACCCGTGTGCGGGTAAAATGCAGCTGAGGCATAAACGACGAGAAGAAACGTCTCAAACTTCAGTCGCCGAACGTCCACTCAGACCTGATCCATAACCTGCCCCCAGGAGAGTCTGAAATCTGCTGAAATCCTACGAGACTCCGACGAGATCCAAGACCCGACAGCGTCTCTTTGTGCAGGAGACATGTGCAGTAGAGACGGGGAGAGACGGGGGATGTGCAGAGGAAGACGCTCGTTTGATTGGGTTTTGATTGGGTTATTTTACGCTTCATGCACACACAATACTCATGGAAAACACACCAAGAAACGCAGATGACGCAGCTTTTAAATTAAAAGGCGACTGATCTGAAGGACGTAGAGCTGCTGCTGTAAACTCTGCATCAGTGAGTCGACGAACTGACTCAATGCAAAAAGACGACAAACACTTTCAGAGGCGATAAAAGCAGACGGAGCGACATGAAAACGTTTTTCAAGACGTGGACACCTGCGGCTTATATTCAGGCGCGGCTTATATATGAACAATCTTAAAATTTTGTCAAAATTTTGTCAATGCAGCTTATATTCAGGTGCGTTCAATAAGAATTTGCGGTACTTACTAAACCGGTGAAGGAAAAATAGTGCATTTTACAGTGCTCGGGTATGACAGGTAGCGATTGGCCGACAGCGACAAACAGGAGATGGAGAAACATGGTCTTCCTGGTTGAAACTTCCAGCTCGTCCCCCAGGTGTGAGAGTTTGTGTGCGGGATCTCTGCAGCCTTCAGTGCGTCTCAGCCTGGAGCACCTCCTTCACCACCTCTGTAATCAGGAAGTAATCAGGAGAATGTGCCTCGTGTTCCTCCAATCCGCCAACTGCCAGTGTTTTATTTCACTTTGGCATTGTGTCTGAGGCTCTCGCAGGCATCGTCCGCTTCCATTCTAGGGCCATTACGCCGTCCTTTAGCTGCAATTAGAAGGCAGCTGGGACTGGAAATCGCCGCACATGTTGGGAGATGTCGGCGAGCGAATCTGCCAGAGGAACTTAACGCTGTTTGCATCATTACACAACAGGTGTGGCTGGCAACAAGAAGTGTTAGGGAAAAAAAATAAATAAGTGATGCATTTTCTCACATTTTTTCCTCACTGTAATATTTGTCAGACTCTTAGAAATATTTTAATTTGTAATAGAAATTTGTAAATGCAAGTACAGGCGTGTGTTTACTGCCCATTTTTGTCAAGTGAACAAGAAATGGGCACTGAGTCCTGTAAAATGGTACTAGAGATTATAGTTTATGAGCGAGGTTAGGACTTGGGTAATGGTCCCATGTCCTCCTGAGCCTAGGCCCATTCATCTGTGTCCTTTATGGAGATTGGGTTAACCAGATGATATTTTAAGGGTTTTAATGGGGGGACTGTGCTCTTCTGTTTAAGTAAGGCTGAGGGAATACAGGGTACAATTATGTCGAGAGAAAAAAAATAAATAAGTTAAATAAAAAAAAAAATAAGTTAGTTTGTGGCTGCATTCTGATTCATAAATAAATAAATAAATAAATAAATACATTTAAAAAGTCTAAATGTTACTTCATGTTACAAAAAATGAATAAAATAAAATGAACAAAATGTGAATGCTAAGGTGTTCATTTTATTTAAAAAAAAAGGTACAATTATGTCCAGAAAAAAAAAATTAAATAAAAAATAAGTTAGTTTGTGGCTGCATTCTGATTAAAATAAAATAAAATAAATACATAAATACATTTAAAAAAGTCTAAATGTTACAAAAAATGAATAAATGAATAAATAAAAAAAATGCACTGACTATTTAAAAAGCGATTGTGAATTTGAAACAGTGAAAAAGTGTACTTAAAATCTCAACAACTAAAATTGAACAAATTATCTTCAATATAACACTAACTTAGGAACCAACTTCAAATTACGCTATAGGACATTGAAAACATAATACGTAAATTCAGATTAACACAGGCATTTTTCAACAAGTGCTTTTTTTTTTGCAGCAAATCATCCGAACAAGGTGCACCAGCTCAACAGAACGCCACAGCAGTCCTTAAATTGTGCACCTGCATTACTTTGACATCAAGCTAATATAAAATTCACTTTGCAATAACCTGATGTAACATGTTCGCAACCTATTGAAACTATAATAGAATACATTTGTACGTTTCTCCTCAAGCTAAAACCAAATCGTTCATTATTCATGCCTGTGTTAGCATGTATCAGCTCCCGCGTTCTCTCGCTCCAGAGTCGTCGAGCGCGGAATTACCTGCAGTCTCGTCTTAATATGTGGAGCGCTGCAATGTTTCTTCAGCTGGGCCGGTCATGATCAGCATCTTCCGTCGCTGATTTCGTTCAATTACGTTTAACTCAAGCCAAGCACGTGTGGGTAAGACTGTAAATTGTCCCTGATTAGCAGAATTCGGTTTATTGAGTTTTCATTACCCCAGAGGCGAGCTCCACTGGCAGCAACATGGGCGGATACAGCCAAGTTTGAGAGGGATTTGCGCGACTGCTTTCTGTTATATCAAGTAAATATAGTGATTTTTAATCTGATTTTCTCTGCTTGTGAAATGTTAGCTGTAATTACTGTGATAAACTGTAACGCTGTATTTAATGCGTGCAATAGAAAAGCATGAGTTATTTTTACTGCTGGCATCTGGATGTGACTTAACTGTGAACCTATGCATATTTCATGGATTATTGTGATGTCAGTTTTTATAATAGGCACTTTTTATATGTGGCAATGTTATGATATAGTGCCTGGACTAGGATTGTATTAAAACTAGTAACTTGATCAGGGATGGGCAAACTTTTTGACTTGCGGGACACAAAGGGTTTTAAATTTGATGGAAGGGCCGGACCAGGAGCAGATGGATGAAGTGTTTTGCTAATCCACCTCATACGAGAAAAAAAAACATGGGACATGTAGAAAGTGTGCTTTAATTTCAATGGAAAATCATTACAACCATTACACCTCATGGTTTCTAGTCCCTCGATATTTACTATTTATTGAAATGACTTAAAACACTGAAAGTTAAATGAATAAAATACAGCTTTTATTTTTCTTCAAAAAAAAAAACAAAAAAAAAAAAGTAGCAGTTTGCCCACCCCTGAACTAGATACTCATATGAGCAAGTATTGACACTAAAAAGTCACAGACAGAAATTAACCTTTTCTGAATAGCTTTAGTGAGCACATCGTCTATTACAGCTCCCAATATTTTACCCGTAGATATACTGGCAACCATGTCCTTTTCCAACCTGTAAGGCCATGATTTTATAACAGAAAAGAAAAATTGTCTTAAAGATGTTTCAAAAGAGTTGTACAGCGGGCCATCATTTTTCGCTGAGTTACGTTTCAAAATATAACCCGCGATTGGCAAAATCCACAAAGTAGTCATCTTTATTTTTTACAATGATTGTTTAAAACCCCTCATCACACACTTTATACACTTTTTCCGTCCTAGCGGGTTGAGTTGTGTGCAGTGGGGGAAAACACTCTGCTGTTTTATGGTCCTGGCCCGGCTCAGCTGCAAATATACAGACTGACTGACTGACAGTGTCTACAGTCCCTTAGCCAATCAGGATGCAGAATACAAGGCATGTTCATAAGCGGTTTAAAAAAAAAAAAAAAACATGCAAAATGGTATGAAAAAAAATCTATGAAAGAACCAAGTTATAGCGATGTTATAAAATTCTTCATATATGCAATTAACATGCCATTCCTTTACTACAATTCACACAATCTACTCTGGACTTTTTTGGGTCCTGACCCCAAGATTGGGAATGGCTGGACTAGTATACATCCTTTGACCACCGTGGAGCCCACCTGGATGAAGGATTACATGGAAATATAGAGGATAGCACTGTGATTTAATGTTAAATATCAGGTTATATTGTCTAAATAAAGAGTGTTTTTATTATCTTTGTGATGTGGGTGTCAAGTTTAGTCCCTGTCAAATTCGAGTTTAAAATTTTAGCATCGTGACAGCACTAGACAGGACTATATCTGAGAGCAAAAACAGAAGCATGCAAGGATGAGAGCTTGAGTGGAATGGAGAAAATTGAACAAAAGCATTCAGCTCAAACCGCAGGGGTACAGTTATTCTTAGTTGACAAAGCCAGACGATGAACTCTAAGACATGCTCACTGCTCGACAATAAAAAGTGCAAGCGCATCTGCCGACACTGGAGTGCAGACTCTTCCACGTCAGTGCGCAGGATTTCATGCAAAATATACCTTTAGTCTGAGATATGGGACTCTGCTCGCTATTCTCCCTTTGTTTCATCTTGTTTAAAAATTTAAACAAGCCTGACAATGCCTGGCAAGTTCAACCTAGCATGAAAGGATGTGAAGCACTCTTGAGCGAAGTTGAAGGCAGAACCCCGCAGAGACGCCACCAGAACAATCTACTCTGTAAATGCACAGACAGACCTATAGATTGATGTCAAAAAGCATATGGAAATAGACCTGTGAAGGAGTTGGGACGGTCTCACACCTCAGTGAACTTCAAAAACGATTCGCAAAAAAGCCCAGATTGGTTGCGTCGGGAGTCGGGAGTGCGCCGTCAGTGGAAAACCCTCCAATGTCTCTGTTTATTGATCCAAAAATCTTATTTCACAATCTGATAAACATGCTGTCCGTTTGACAAAATATAATGTCCGCCGGATCATGACGGACCAGGAAATAAAGAGCAAAGGGACACACAGCACTGACTATTGGAGTTTCTTGCGGGTCAAATTAAAGTCAACTCTTTGGCTACAGTTGGTTAAAAGTGTATTTGTAAAAGGTCTTATATTACACAAAATGTATTAAGCCATCATCAAAAACTGTTACGAGAGTTGTTGTGTTGTGTGTCATTGACATACATGTCCCAGTTTATTAGCCTGTCTCTATCCCCAAAGCTCAAAATGCTCTGGTTCCCCACGTGATGTTATGAAGCTGTAGTTTAAGTAAATCTTTATCTTATCTGGCTGTTCCTGGACTAAAATCATCCAAATGATTCTAATGAAGGTTTATAAAGAACTAAAACATGACACAAACTTGATGCGATGTGCAGTGGTTTGCTCAGTGAATATGTTGTGTTAGCGCTCTGAAAGGGGAGTGACTGTGCGAGGACCAAAGGCCTGTTACGACCAAGGGCCTCCAGTTTGTTTTTTTGAGTGTTTTGATGTGTTTTGCTGCCAGAGCCCTGGTCCCTGATTGGTGGAGCACCTCTACACCTGCCACTCCTGCCCCACCTCCAGCCTCCTCCTCCTGTTTAAGAAGATCACAGCACCTGTTCGGGGCTGTGGCCTTGGTGGCCAGTCTGCCATAGTGTCTCGTTTGTGTCAGGCCTTGTTTACACGTTGCCGGGTATTTTTAACAGTAGACATTTCCCTTCGTTTGTACCCATCGTTTACATGCAAACTGAGAATTCGCTTCTGAAAACGAATCTTTCTAAGCACTCCAGCTAAAGTAAAGATTTTGGAAAACGACGGTTTCGTGTTTGCGTGTGAACTGAGATAAACGGAGTTTTAGTTGAGGCTGATGCGCCCAAAATGGGACCAGTGTTTACCTTTTGTTCTGATGATCATGTGATTCTGCAGCATCAGAACAGCAGTCGCACCAGAAACACTTTGCATTTGCGTTTGCACAGCTGATGTTTTATATTATATAACCAGAGACGAATGACGCTCGCAGCTCAGCAATTTTGTCACTTCTCCCTCCTAGAAAACCCAGTCGCCATCATCAACGGCCCCGGTTTTGGGTCCGGCGGGACTGCAGTCAGGTGGGATCATTTTGAAAATTAAGTGGTTTACCAGAGGAGTGGCATGAAAATTTGCCGTCCATAGGCTTGGCGTAGTTATGATGCTGCTCCATAGCGTATTTATGTGGTTTGATGTAAACGAAAACTTTCTGGAAAACGATGCTGTGTGCACGATGTTATTTTGGAAAATGGAGTCAGGGAAAGATTCGTTTCTCAGAATACCTGGCTACGTGAAAACGGGGCCTCAGTCACTCTGTTTGTACTTGTACTTTTATGTGACTCCTGTGTGTTGAGACACTTGGTTTGTTTAGTTCTATTTTGTGCCTTTTGGTTTGTCACTCGATTCTGTTTGTGGGGTTATGTGATTTTTCTTTGGGACACTTGTGGTTTCGTTTTTACGCTTTAGTTTAGTTTTAGTTTAGTTTTAGTTTAGTTTTAGTTTAGTTTTAGTTTAGTTTTAGTTTAGTTTTAGTTTAGTTTTAGTTTAGTTTTAGTTTAACGTGTCCCTTAGTTAAGTCGGTTGTTTTTGTGTCAACTCACGTGACCCATTTTCGGCACAAAACTCGTTATATGTTAAACCTGTTATTTTGCTTCTTAGCTTGGTTTATTTTTTGTAGATATTTTGGTGTTTTGATATTTTACTTCCCACACCCGAGCTGAGCTGGGTCGTAACAGGCCAGGGATGCATTCATATGTTGTTTACAGTGAAAAGGCGGAGTTTATTTGTATAGAACAATCCATACACAAAGCAACTCAAAGTGCTTTACAGAATAAGAAATATATTAAAATACAATAATTAATGCATTTTTGGCACCAACACAACTTTAGAGTAGTTTTTTCAGACAGAAATCCATTGCGCAGCCAGTTATCATCCAAAAGAGCCATACACTGAAAAAAACCTTGGCCAAAATTTAAGATAAGATAAGATAAATGTATCAGAAAATGACTTAAAAGTAGTGAAATAATTTGTCCATGGAGCAAGATAAATTTACTTGACATGTCATCTTAAAATAAACGACCTCTAGACTAAAATTAAGTAGTCCCTGGTCTAGTAAGAAGATAATAAATCTGAAAACAAGATGAATAACCAGATAAGTTTTAACATATTGTCCAGATCAGAGAAATTTGCAATATTTAACAACTCATATGGATCTCTTTCCAAGATAAAATGTTTTCCAAAAAGAAAAAGTGTGCCGTTTGATTTTGTTCTGCTTTTACAATACACTTTCTAGGGGGGGGGAAGAAAAGTGACTAATTTAGGACAAGAGGATGTTTTAAATTTTAATTAGACAAGTAATTCCACTGTGTAATTGCACATTTATATGCTTGATTGCTTTAGGGATAATCTTGATGAATTTTTTATGTTACATCATAGTGGTCTGAAAGAAAACTAATTTTACTCTTTTAAAAAATGACCCCTTTATTGGAATTGAGCAGTCATGAAGTGCAATGCATAGACTCCCAGAATATTACAAGACCAGTTGCACTAAAGCACTTAACATTTTGAGCTTAGGCAATTCCCAAACTGAAGTTAACTGCTGACAAATAACTCATCTTTTATTGTTTTGAAAATGCTAAATTAAAATAAAAACATTCAGATTTCACAATAATTCCCCACTCCATGGAAGCAGTTGGAAATCATGAGTTATTCTGCATGTTTTTTGTACTTAAAGTGTTAAAATGTCATGTGGTGCGACCGTCCGCCCCTAACAGATGATTTTTAAAAACCTTTAAAATGACTAAATCTAATCAAATTTACTTTCTTTTTTGGCGTATTTTGTGTTCTGTGTCGTTTTGTAGTTCCACATGAAATTCTTGGATATTTCCCCATAATATTCAAACAAATATTGTCCGAGCGTGTCCATTTTTTTAAGGTTATTCTTGGTTGCACCACATGACATTTTTTGAGGTTGTATCCATTTCATGTACATAAAACACACTAAAAGATCGGACATTGTAAATATTTGAAAAGGTTAAATAGAAACTGCATTTTCAAATTTGCCTGTCGAATATCCTTATACGTCACTGATTTATTAGCATGTTTCACTTTAATTTTTGACACTCTCCCCTCCCTTTGCTCCCTGTGCAATGCCACTCCCCCTTCAGAGCGGCATCACAAAAAAAAAAAAAAAAAAAATCAGTGCATCCAGCAAATCAAACGAAGGCACATCACATCAGATTTGTGAAGTTGTTGTGAGTTGTTCTGAGTCACGTTTTTGCATTTGTGAAGAACTGTCATGTAGGAGTTTGAATTTCGCAGGCTTATGGGCTGAACATTGGACAGAATCCCACAGGAGAGTTTGAATCGGCTTAAGACAGATCGCTAAATTAATCAAACATGCACTGATGACATCTAAAACCTCTTCAGACATGTTTTTGACGAGGGAACATTATTATAACATGGTAGAGAGCTCAAAAAACAGATTTTGCATAATATTAACTCTTCATTGCGAACAGTAAGAACCAAAGCTCATTTTTAAAAGAACCCAAACCTTTTGTTTCTAATCTTTATGCATTTTTTTCACAGATTAACACTGAACCAACACAATAATCACAGAAGCAAAAGCAACGCAGGCAGCACGAGTAAAAGCTTTTGCACAAAAATATGTATTTGCCATCATAATAACTGTTTTAAAAATGGTTATTATTATACGCACTCCCACTCTCAGTTTGAACCACTTGAAATAAATCTTAGTCTTGGTCATTTCTGCATTTGAAAATGTTGGTTGAATTCTCACATTGGCTTCATTCATATAGTTTTTTGAAGAGTTCTTTTAAAATTAACAGACCCAAAAGATTCGAATCCCATAAAAGAGCTGAAAAAAAATCACTAATTTCATTCTATTTTGAGGAGCCATGACGTACTTTCAGTTCACGATCCGGTCAGTATTGATTACACCTACTGTGACCTGCTGATTCCTTACCAGATACCAGACAGAATTTAGTTTTACAGATCAGTTGAGCTGTATGCAGATGTGTTAAAGGTGCACTCTGTAACTTTTTGGTTGGAAGTCTGTCAGCCACTTTTTTCTATGGATATTTCACTGCTCTATCTGGAAAATCCTACATCTACCTTTACTTTTATTCAAGTATGGTTTTACTGCTTAAAAATACCCAGAAAAAACAAGCATTGGTGGGCTGCCTCTCCACAGATCTGACCTGTAACTTGGTCTGGTTTGGTAAAGCAGTAACTTCTGCATGGAGACGGACCATCCACCAGAAAAGTTAGACAATGCACTTTTATTAGAAGCTCCATAAGAAACATTAGCGCATGAGTGACGTGTTTTATATTTCTTCGTATCACTTTGATTATTTAGGTTTGGGATAGCGATAAATTGCGATAAAGTGCTTAGAAATTAATATTAACGTAACAGTTAAAGAGTGTGCGTTATGCCAAATCACTTTCTGTCACGTTATAAAGCCGTTCCGACGTCAAAACCTTAAAGTCTGAAGAGATTTTAGAGTCTTCTGGACCCAATTCAAACCCCATCCACCATCCATCCATTTTCTTCCGGTTATCCTAGTACTTATTCCAGTCATTTTTGTTGATTGTCCACCTACGATATGATGCAAACGTCGATACACTGACGCAGGAGCTCAAGTCGCCTCCTTATTGGACACTTCGACCCTCCTGATTTGCTGGGTTCGTGACAATGCTCATGTGGCACAATTGGGGAAAACTGTTTAAACAATAGATGAACGGGAAACAGCGTAGCTAAAACTACTCGCTCGTCGGTCACGGAACAACTGAACCTCGCCGTCTTCCTCAGAATCGGCTGCTGCGACTTCACACGCGGTGCTCCACTTCCTCTTTTTAAAAAGGACACAGAAACGACATGTCTGGACACAAACCGTTTCCAATACGGTGATTTGTTTCCGTGTAAATATAACGTACATCGCTCATGCCCCCACACAGCATTTTTCCAAACATGTGCAAAATTACGACAAAACAATACAATGCATAAACCTGATGCGATGTGCAGTAGTTTTGTTAGCAGGATGTGCGCTAATTGTTACAAGCATTCTTGGCGAAGTAGTGCTACATTTCTTTACTACATATTAATGTTTAATTGTTTAGTGTTTCAAAAGGCTTTACTGGAGAAATGAACGGGGAATCTATACTGACAGTCAATAGAAACTTCCAGGTAGGAATGTATGAGTATTTCTATTTGTTCGGGGTTTTTAATGTTCCTTGTTGATTTGTTGATGTCTTAGTGCTTGGGTCGTTCAGAAAATGTTGAGTTGTCATGTTGTCACGGTTCATTGCACACGGGATGGGTTCTTTTCAAATATGGCCCAAACACCCATGGTGCAATACTCAATGCTACACCAACAATTTGAGGATTGGTTTTGGAGCCTTTATAAAAGGTCCAAAAATGGCCACCATTATAAAATAAAACCTATGTTAAAAAGTGTGATCTCAAAGTTTACATTGACTGTCTTTGTACTACGCAGACATGGAGCTGGGCGGAACTGTTGAGCTCCGTTGCAGTGCGCATCAATTTGACTTTTGACCTGCATGTTAACCGAGACCAGAGTGTCTGACCAGATGTCTGAAGAAATCTATACTATGCACTATGAACGGACAGCACTTGTTGTTTTGGTTTGAGGGCATTTCCAAACCATCACGAAAGCCCAGTGGATCTTCGGGAGCCGTGACCTACTTTCAAGCGACTCCTCCAAAGTGCACGATCCAGTCGGCGTGGGCATTGATTACATTCACTCTGACCAGCAGATCAATGCGGGACCCCTTCTTACTCCCCGCACATCGATTACCAGTTTCTGTCAGGCCCATGATGGAAAGGGCCTCTCCGCCGAAATGAACAGTGGGCCTGTCTGTGCTGTATCTGAGCTCCTATCCAATCCCCAAAGAAGAGGCGTAATTGTTTTTAGTAGGCTCCCAAAATCAATTACAAATCTTGAGTTACCCTGTAGCTTATGGCGAGAAATGAAAACAGCATGGGAGCCTTGTTAGAGTTTCTATTATGGGATGTGGCCTCAGCAGACTGACGTATCGACTGAGACGGATCACATTTAACATGCACACTGTTGACTTGGACAGCAGTGCAGTTCAGAGGGATTTAATAGGCTGTTTTTTAAAGAACATGTATTATGGATTAGTCGTATTGTTGTGGGCCTTTAAACTTGCTCTTGGATGCCTTTGCTTTGGTCTAAATAACGATCATACTCAAACCAAACCACACAAAATGTAAGTGTAAAAATATGTATTTCCTGGTTGCAATTGGCCAATAAAGTCTCATAATGTTAGAACTCAAGACATAATAAATAATAAAATATTATAATAAAATGATAGCTACATAACACATTTGTAACAGTTTTGTTTTAATTTTTGTTTAAATTAAATAATAAAATAAAAATAATAAAAATAAATAAAATACAATAATACAATAATACCTACATAACACATTGTATTAGTTTTGTCTTATTTCATTTTTGTTTAAATTAAATAAATCTTGTTTTGAGTCTTTGCGCTGGTATTAGATGATATCGGGTACTGACAGATACTTAAGTCATAGTATCAAAATTGATATCGGAATTACTCCCTATATTGATACAGGACTCCATATACTGGCAGCAGAGAGAATTACCATCTTAGCTAATAACAATCATGCTCCGTCACGTTAATGTGAAGTACGCAGTTTTAATGAATGCAACTTGAAGCCACAACATCTTCAATAGAATCTGCCGATGGTTCATGGACTTTAAAAGCTGCAAAGTTTTTACCTTTGATGCAACAATCCTGGGAAAATTCAGGCGCATAGGACCTTCTAGGCTGGATTAATGAAACTAAATACAACTCCAGATGTGCTTTTGGTGAGGGAACACTTAAATAATATGGTTAAAAGCTCAAAAAACGTCAGTTCTGAATATGAAACAAGACTTAACCCGATTTGATGTTTTTGCAGCTGTAAAAATCAATACATTTGTTGCATCTTTCTAGTTTTGTACTTTAATCCACAGACCACGATTCCATAATGCAAAAACAATAACACAAATTACTTTTCTTTCCATTATACACGTTGAAGAAAAACGTTTCCATGCACAGTATAAGATAAATTGCTCTGCTGAGGCCGCATTAGTTGCAGTTGTAACTTTGAACTTCATGTATTCTCATTAGTTTAGTTTGTACGGAGAGTTTGCATCTGCTCCTGGCTCTTAACAACATTTATCTACATGAGACGCCATTTCAATATTCACTCAAAACAGGAACAATAGCTATAAATAAATAAAAAAAAAAAAAAACATGGAATGACCAAAGAAATCCTTTGCATCACATTCTCATCCCTTCACGTTTGATATGTCTAGATGTAAGTATTGTGAGTTCCTTTAAACATCATACTGACATATTGTGTTTGTGTCTGCTATAGCGATAACCCATGACACCAGTGCTGTAATTTGCATTTTTTTTCCCTCACTATTCATCAACTTGGCGCAGTTAGAAACCTGCAGATCCCAATGGGAGCTGACGTCGCCGTAAACAGCATCACAAGTAAAAGATGGTTGTTGTGGATCGTAGTAGCAATAGTAGCTTTTTTTTCCATTTGAACCAAAACGACTACGATTAAGAAACTAAAATTCAAGAGCGGAAAACAGGAATCGATCGTCAAAATGGCGTTTGGAAAATAAGCGTTTAAAGATGACTCAAACGTGCACGAATTGCTCCAAATAAAACTTCGAGGAGGGAAATAAGAAGCGGAAACAACAATAACATGATTTAAGTTTGAGTTTGCATAATAGGTCTGCTTAAAGGCTCTTTTTTTCACATATATTTGTACATAATTTATCTTGCCCCAGTCAAAATGTCTGCGGTGTTTTACTGTAATTAGGAAGCGGTTCTGTTTTTCACCATTTAAAAGGAGTAAAAATGAGGCAGAGCACCTTTAAGTTTCTTATATTGTGCACGCAGGCGATTTTTACAAACTTTAGCATTGGTATTTCGCAGTTTACTTTCGAACAATTTATGCAACCCAAGAATATGAATATTGAATTTGTATGCAAAACAGAAAAACGCCTAAAAGTAATTCAGCAACTGTTCCACCACAGCTCTGCAAACACGACAATATTAAATCCTTAATTAGTCTTAAGTCATCTTTATATGGCTTTGTGCACAATTTGACTAGACTAGAAATATGATTTGCCGATTTAACATGTCATAATCCACTTTAAGATGCTTTATGTAACTTTTCTGGTGGAGGGCCCATCATCTGTTTGTCTCCATTAAGATTTTATAGCTTTCCCTGGTGGTATTAAACTTATCACCATAGAAAACAAGCAGGGACGCCACCGGGCCAAGTTACAGGTCGGGTCTCTGGAGAGGTGATGCCATGTACAGTAAGAACGCATGTTTTTAAAGGTATGGTGTGGTAAGGTAATTATTTCTGTGCAATAAAAACATCTGTAATTGAATAAAGAATAAATCATTTGGACTGATTAAGTTTGTTTCAACTCCTGTTTGCTGCACATACAAAAATAACCACGTGATGCTGGATCCTGAGTGCAAAATCCTATGTGTATTACCAATTAAGAAAATAAAGTTGGAGAACGAAGTGAGTACGGAGGCGATGAGAACTGGTGTTGATTGCTCAAAAATGCACAAATCCAACTCTACTCTTTAAATACAACAGTGGGTGAGTAATTGGTGAGGGGAAACAACTATAATATGGTTAAAACTACATCTGAAAACTACATCATCAGGGTGGAACAGTATCAAAGTCTTCTGATACGATATCATCACAGTACAGTATTTATTGGATTATCATGGGAAAGCTCATGATCTTACGATATTCTACATAACAAGACTGTAAAACAAGATTATAAAATGCTTTGACCATTTGGTGCAACATTTATTGTCATATTCAGATCAGCGACATTTTGAACAGCTTGAAAAGTCTTTGAAGTTGAAGTACAAATTTCATATAAAAACTAAACCTGAGGGATGTAACGACCAAATCTCTCAGTACAATATTTATTCCAATATTTTGTGGAGGTTTACAAAATTGCGAACAAGCTACTTTGAACTTTTAAAATGTCATGATAAGTGTCATGATAAGATAAAATAAGTTTTAAAAGTGCTTAATAACAGTTATTTCTTCAGCCTGCACTGAAATAGCAAAGGATCATGGTCTATGTCAGACCAGGGCATTTTTAGGCCCCCGATTCTGACTGGCCCAGGTTGCTTGGAATTAAGAAAATAAAACCTACTTTCAAAATTTTGCACAATGGACTAGTGCAGTGCTTTTACTTTGAAACCTGTTTACAGTGTGCGTGCGTTGTCATGTACAGATGCTCTGAAACAAGTCCAAGTGCATGTGACTAGCAACGAGTCGAGATAGTGTAACGCTAGTACGCTAGTATGCTAACAGGTTGACCACCACATTAACAGAAGACTGGTTCTTAAGGGGGCGTGAATAACCACACAAAACAAAACAATGAATTAAAGCAAAATTGACATGCAATAAATATTAATAGACAAAACAGTAACAGTTATAAGCAGTATTTCGTAATAATTGAACAGTTCCGGATATCAGAGGTTGAATAGTCCAGTGGTATTTGGATTGTTTTTATCTGGAGCAGTGCTCCAAGGAGTAATAGGTCCAGTGTTAAATCCACAAGAAAATCCACTGGAGGAAGTGTGTGGATTGTCCTACCGCATAACTGGGAAGTTCGCCATCGTGAGGATAGTTGAGAGTTGCAGTTCAATTTCAGTTTCTTTACAGTCCATATAAAAACCTGACCTACGAAGGTCAAAAGGGAAAAATAATTAGCATTTGCATTCATACAATATGTGTGACACACAAACATATTCAAAATCAATACATTTTACCAATGTTTAACATTGTAAATTTCATTTTCAGTTTATCAACAAGTCATCAAAAAACTACAGAAGTGCACTTTTCAATTCAAAAATAATAGTTTTCTATTATTCAAAATTATTTAAGTATAATTAAAATACTCAAGCAGATAATTTTTTTTTTACAATTGTGCAACAAAATCAAAGTCGTAGCTACTTTCAATGTATTCAATGAGAAACAAAAATGGAATTCCAATCAGATGATTTAGCATTCATTTAAAGTTATCAAAATGAATAAAACAAATTAAAGAAAAGAAATAATCCATTACTTCTAATCAGTTAAAGTATAATCTACAATTCGGGTAGAATACAATTCAAAAACTTTCAGTATTTAACTAATACAATCGGCGATTTTAAAAACTCTCAGCGCGAGTAAAGAGCGCTAATGCGCATCGGGTGCTAATGAGGTTTTGAATAAAAGCGGCAGCGGCGCTAATAAACAAGAAGCTATGCGCTCTTTAACAACATAAATACAACTGCTATCTACGAAAACAGCGCGCCAATGTCTGTACAATAACTCACCTTTGAGAAGAATGCTGTTTGCAATAAAGGGAAAACGCCCGATTCACAAAACTTTGTCCCAAACGCCGACCTGAGCCACACAGCCACAGTGAGGAGTGGAGGAGGAGGAGACAGGGAAGTGACCTCTGACCCCGCGGGTTAAAGGGACAGAAACCTGCGGCAGGAGGAAAGCAGGAAGCAGCCCTCAAAATAAGAGTTCTAGGAAATGCGGGTTACAATAGCCCACAATATTATTGTGAGACTTTTGATGATACGATATCACGATATTTCGCATATTGTTACACCCGTACTATATTATGGAATATTCCAGGCAAAGTAATGAATTCATTCTCCATGGTGTAGTTAAGAAAACAGCAGCAACAACAACAAAAAAACCTAGAAATAGTTATGTCTTTTTGAAAATAGACGATTTAATGCGTCTGAACGGACTTTGAGTGTCAAGAAATGCACTGACTGAAACATCATTATAATCTGCAGTGACAAAAGTTCTTGGATGGAGTCATAACTACCTCCAAAATCTGTCATACTTCAGAATATTCAGCTCAGTGACACGACTCTGCTTTTTAGCGGATAATCCTATTTTTTTTTCATGACACATTGGCCTATGAGGAACCCAAATGAAATGTGACTGTAATTTCACTTCAAACAGACTCATATCTAAAGGCTCTGACCACTAGTCCAGTGAACAGATTATATACAAAAGAAAAAAAACATTTTACATTCATATGCAGCAGAAACTTCCTCATTACTGTGAAAGCTTTTAACATAACGGGTGCAAATGACAAGGCTCCTTAGTGCATTTCAATGAAGTCGCTCCAACCGCAGACAGGCTTTCAGGTGCTGTGAGCAGATTAACTATACCAGTGTAGTTTATGGTGAGGGAACAATACAGAACAACACAGACACAGAAAAATGTGTCAATAAAAAGTAAAAAGAAATAAAAGCGTAACAGCGAACAGTTGGATCGGTGATCAACAGCTGGATCTGTGATGTGGTCGCTGTACTGGACTGTTGTGATGAAGAAGTCCAAAGATAAAGCTCTCCAACCAAACCTTGACCCTAACCCTACGTTCCTCCTCTCACCTATGGACATGAGCTTTAAGTAATGAAAAACGACTGCAGATACAAGCCGTCAAAAATGAGTTTCCTCTGCACAGTGGCTGAGTGGAATCTTTTCACTATCTAACTCTACATTATTAATTGAGGTAATTGAGCGACGTTTAACATCACATCCACTGCCTTCCACTGGCAAATACAAAATAATTTCTAAAAAACTGGAAGGAGTTTTTGACCCATGGTAAGTGAATCTACAGCTCAGTGGATTTTGGTGAAATCAAAAGACTTTGTGAGAACTTTTTTCCATTTTCAGAACATTAATTTTTCCCGGTGTTAGCTCCGCTCTAGCTGCCATTGTGCTGATTGGTCACAACACCTCATGCCGTGTTTCTGATAGATATCGTACTCTGAGAGGCTGTGGGCCACAACTGTGAAATATTTTGTGTTTTATGATACTTTCATGCACACCTAAACTCTTACAAAACCTGGACTAAAGCATGGCTAAATTAGGACTAAAATAGGCACTGCCTCAACTATAATCATGACAAAAAAAAGAAACTGTACTAAAAGAAATATTAATATTTTCCACGGTTATGTGTTAAAAATGCATTTGGAGTATGACTACACGTTTCTGCCGTTTTATTGAGTAAAAATTGCTGATTTTGAGTTTTTCCGGGTGAGGCAGAGTGAACTGTGCCTCACGTATGACGCATGATCCAATACAAACTGGTGATGATGCCGCCAGATTCTGTTCCTCAGCATCACCAGTATGAACTTTACACAAATATTCCTTATACACCACAACTTTCTGCAGTCTATGTCATGTGTTTTATGTGTGTGTGAGATAACTATTCCAGCTGATCGCACAATAAAGAGCAGAGAAAAGTCAGCAGGTGAGGCAGGCAGTACTCCGCCTCACCTCAAGGGGGCGCACGCAAACTGCAGGCAGTACTCCGTCTCAACTCAAGGGGGCGCACGCAAACTGGCAGGTGCTTTGTGCAGCTGCCAGAGACAAGTCAGCGCCGAGCTAAGGCCAGTGG
>JACN01133140.1:0-16448 GCA_000787155.1 Scartelaos histophorus | reverse complement strand
GTGTGTGTGTGGGTGTGTCTGTGTGTGTGTCTGTGTGTCTGTGGTGTGTGTCTGTGTGTGTGTGTGTGTGTGATGTGTTTGTGTGTATGTGTGTGTGTGTGTGTCTCTGGGTGAAGTAGGTCAGTGAGTAAATGTCTGACCTTCTGTAGATGTTGGTGTCTGGAGCAGCTGGATCTCGCTCTGGTGACTCTTCACTGTCATTTCCCTCACACAGAGTCACATTAAGCCACTGATGGACGAGCTGCTGTAACTAGTGACACGTCACAGCTCAGGGGGAAATGTGGAAAACTGTAAAGAGGTTTAGATGATGTGTGAAGTTTGCATGTTCTTCCTGTGTCTGCTTGGACGTCCTCTTTGGCTTACGCTGGTTTAGTCATGTTCTGGTAGTGATTGTGGTAACTTCACAATCATTTGCACATGTTTTTCCAGTGTGGCTTAAACTACAAATAGCAAATAAACTAACCGAATTCTCACAATGTTCCTTTATTCTGGATGGAGAGTTTGGTCATAGATTTGCCATTTGCTTGGACTGATATTTTTCTCTGATATCTGATATCTCTGTGGAAACAAGCAGGTCAAGTCTCTAGGCCAAGTTACAGATCAGATCTGGGGAAGCACCGATCCAATACTGGTGTCATATTGTCTTTACTGAAAATTTTCTGGATCGAATATTGGCTTCCAAAGTTCTGATCTGATCTGATCATAGTCGGTCCAGAATGTCTCATAGTGAAGTTTAATTTACTCTAAGCTGTTCTGTAGTTGTTTGAGTGGTAAATAACTACATTATTGCTGCTTAAAATATTATTTATAATATTAAAGAAGTACACGACACATCCCGGACAGTTTTTAATCAATATAAGTAATAATTAAGCTTATTTAAGACATAAAAGACCTGTAATTGAATAAATGTAAGACGAGTCCAAACAAATAACTTAGAGACAAGCCTACACTCCAGCAGGAAAGTGACACAGTTTAATGTCTGCAGATCCTGGGTTACGCTGACTATGCCTTCACCTCCATCTTCACTGTGGAGATTCTGCTAAAGGTACGTCAAGTTATGTCTTAATAAATGCTAAAGAAGATAGAGACATAATAATGGTCGAATAATCTTTTTATTCTAGATGACCGTCCACGGGGCTTTCCTGCACCAAGGTTCTTTTTGTAGAAACTGGTTTAATCTGTTGGATCTTCTGGTCGTCAGCGTCTCTTTGGTGTCCTTCTTCCTCCAGTCAGTATTCTGCTTACTTAAATGAATAAGAATAATAATATTAAGTTTAAATGTTGTGGTTTCTTTGTCTCTAGTTCCAGCGCGATCTCTGTAGTAAAGATCTTGCGAGTGTTAAGAGTTCTGCGTCCTCTGAGAGCCATAAACAGAGCTAAAGGCCTGAAGGTAAAACAAATACTTCTATGAGACTGAATGAAGATTATTTTTCATTTTAGATCCTCACAGTGACACTTTTATTGGTGATATTTTCAGCACGTGGTCCAGTGTGTGTTTGTAGCCATCAGGACCATTGGGAACATCATGATCGTCACCACTTTGCTGCAGTTCATGTTCGCCTGCATCGGAGTCCAGCTCTTCAAGGTCAAAGACTAAAACCTGGATTAAATAAGGACTAAACAAATACTGGTCTAGTCTAGACTAAGCCAGGGCTAAAGTGAGATGAAACCAGTTGAGATCCATGACTAAATCCAGTCTAAATTAAAAAATGACATGACATGATGCACTATTTACAGCCGTACAAAGAAGAGGCACTTAATTCATAATAAATAAATAGTTTATTAAGAATGATTCAGGCTCAGTAACTACTTAATTAAGACTTTATGCTTTGGAATAGGAATATAAATCAAGTCTAAGCCTGAATAATTAATACACTTCAAAGTGTTACAGAAAAAGAGGGAAAACAACCAAAGACCAAATCAGATCTAAGAGACTTTTATATTATTTCTTTATGAAGCGGATTTGAAAATCACAAAACTATACAAAGGGTTGAGCGATCGTCGATCTTCCAATCCAGCCGTTCTGAGGCTTAGTCAAACTTTATTACACAACGGAAGTTATTTGGATACAGTAGGTCACACAATAAAATAAAATAGTAAATAGACTGGTGTCAAATAAGGCATAATTATATAAATTTTATGCACAAGTTGACAAATAAAACATAAACCCGCTCTGACCTCAGGCCTGGTTTAGTAACACTGTCCTTGTTCTTTTCTTGTTCCAGGGAAAATTCTATCGCTGCACAGATGAGGCCAAACACACCCCAGAACAGTGCAAGTGAGTGCTGCATCCACAGCTTCTATTAACATTTATATTCCTTTGCCCAGAGTTTCACAAACTTTTTTTCTGAAGACCCATATTTTTAAAAAACCCAAGTCAATAGACATGATTCATAAATCACAAAATAAAGGTGGATTTGACCATTATTGAGCATTAATGAGGATATTTTATTGTTGACTGAGTGATCGTGTCAAGTTTTTAACCATAAAAAACAGTTATTGAACCATGAAAATAAGTCGCCTGTTTGGACGTTAAGTGGAGCCCATTTCTTTTTCTTTCAATTGAACCAATAATATTGGAACAAAATAATCAATACAAGCAGATTGTGACAAGGCAACACCAAAAAACTCTCACATTTCACCATTTTCTGATCTATGTTTTTATGTTTCCTCGTCACAAACTTACCTGGAGTTGTGTTTTGTTCCACTTTGTGATGTCATGTGGTGATACAGGAAGTGCTCCACTGTGTTTTCAAACTCTTTACACCTTCACTAGAATCATCTGGATCATTTCAGTCCTGGAGTTGCCGATCTCGACTCAAACATGAATAAAACAAAACACAATTCCAACATCTTTCCTCATAGATTTAGTTCAGGCTGTGATGGGGTAAATACTTTCTGTATTCATCATTTTCTCTCATCCAAACTGTGCAGTTTGAATGACTCTTGACGTCCTCATTTCTAATTTAAGCAGCGTTTTTGCTGTTACTTTTTATATTGTGACAAAACAAGGAGCAAAGGAGGTTTTGTTCATGTTTTGTTTATTCTACGGAATCATTTTCAGATTAATTTCAACATTATAACATGTCTTAAAGCTCACACACGTGTCACTTTTGTATAATCCAGGACCTTTACTGTGGCTCTTGTCGTCTTCTTCAGGGGCACATTTGTCATTTACAAAGATGGAGACGTGAATCAGCCGATGGTCCGAGAACGAATCTGGCACAACAGTGACTTCAACTTTGATAACGTCCTGATGGGGATGATGGCGCTTTTCACCGTGTCCACGTTTGAGGGTTGGCCCGCGTGAGTATTTACGCTTTTTAAATGTGACGACGCAACTCTTCTGCTGCAATAACATTTCCATGGAGAAGAGCAGACATATTATGTGGTTTAACAACATTAACAAATATGAAATGCTAAATAGATGATTCATGGTTTAGATTAATATATGGGTCAGTGACATGACGTGTGTCCAACTGCAGTTTCTTCAGTTAAAAAGGTTCAAATTTCATAATAATTCTCCACATCCCTGTAAAACCTCTGACCTCCTGGAACCAAATCATTTTTTCACAAATCCTGAGTTCTTCTGCATGTTTTTTGTCCTTAAAGGGTTAAAATATCATGTGGTGCGACCGTCCGCCCTTAACTGATGATATTTAAACTTTTTTAAAATGACCCTAAATCTGATCAGATTTATTTTCTTTCTTCTTTGGCATATTTTCTGAAGTGTTTTTAATCCCACATGAATAATAATATAATATTATAAATAAATAATATTCAAACAAATATTGTCCGAGCGTGACCATGTTTTCAAATCTCAGTCTCATGTTCATTTGACTCAGACTTAGATGAACATCCCAACCATGTGTTAGAAAATAAAACTATTTTAAGGTTATTCTCGGTCATAGCCAAGGTTATAGCCAATTCATATAAAAATATAAAAACACTAAAAATGCATCATATAAATGTCAAACAGATCTATTCAGTTCTGACATTGTAAATATTTGAAAAAGTTCAGTAGAAGCTAAATTTTTAAAGTTGCCTGTTGAAAATCCTTATACATCATTGACCCAGAATCCTCTTTTATAAGTGTGGTTCTGGTTTAGTTTAGTTAATTTGCTCTTGTCCAAATCTCCACCAGATTTTTTTCTGTCACTAAAAACATGAAAAACAGAATTAGTTAATTTTAAACAGTTTAAACCTTAAGCATTTTGAGCATCGTAATTATTCACATGAGTTATGAGTTAAATACTTTTCACAATTCTCAGAGACAAAAGCGACGTGTGACATAAATTTAACAACAACTAGCATGGTAGTGTGCACTTCCTGATTATAACACAATAAAAAGCTTTTTAATTAGATGGAGAATGCCCACAGCAGAACTCAAGAACAGTTTATACAACATAGATCTTCTGAGGCGAGGTTGGGCTCTCCACCAGAAAATGCACCTTTAAATGTTACAACTTTTCTAAAACCTGTTTCTTTCCCTGGTCCCGCAGGCTGCTGTACAAGGCTATTGACGCTAACGGTGAGAACGCAGGACCCATCTACAACTACAGAGTGGAAATCTCCATATTCTTCATAGTCTACATCATCATCATCGCATTCTTCATGATGAACATCTTTGTGGGTTTTGTCATCATCACATTCAGAGAGCAAGGAGAGCAGGAGTACAAGAACTGTGAGCTGGACAAGAATCAGGTATGAACCACTGGAAAACACAGGATAAAATACGATAGAATTAACCAACAAATGTCCTGCATTATTATTTTCCATGTTAAAGCTCTTGTATTGTGCACAAGTGAAGTTTAAGTCATGTCATGTTGCAGTTACCTCCTCAGAAACATACCCGACTTGTGCTTTTTTCATTCATATTATAATATTGATCAGAAAACAGCATAATAAGGCCTCTTTTCTTCTGGGTCTGTCCCTCAGCGTCAGTGTGTGGAGTACGCCCTGAAAGCTCAGCCCCTCAAACTGTACATACCCAAAAACCCGGTTCAGTACAAGTTCTGGTCCATAATCAACTCCACGGGTTTTGAATACGTGATGTTTGTTCTGATCCTGCTCAACACTGTGACTCTGGCTGTTCAGGTGAGACGCACACGACCACCAGGGGGCAATGTGTTTCTTCTAAGATTCATTTTAAAGGTGCATTGTGTAACTTTTGTAGTGGAACTGATATTCTCCATGGAATAGTTACTGCTTTGTCTAGAATGTTCCACCGTATAGATTAAACCTGTTGATCGTTTCTGCAGCACTACGAACAGTCCAAGTCCTTCAGCTACGTCATGGACATTCTCAACATGGTCTTCACTGGACTCTTCACTGTGGAGATGGTGCTGAAACTTCTGGCTCTTAACCTACGGGTACAGACTTCAATAAAACTATAATAATAGAAACATAATAGAAACACATGATGCTAATGTTTTCTCTGCAGCATTACTTTGTTGATGCCTGGAACTCATTTGACGCTCTGATCGTGGTGGGGAGCGTTGTGGACATTGTGGTCACAGAATTTAGTGTGAGTTTTTTATTATATTTATTCTCCAGACCCATTAAATGTTCATCTGTGTGGCTAAAACTGTTTTGTTGTTCATCAGAGTGGGGAGGACAGCTCTCGTGTGTCTATAACATTTTTCCGCCTGTTTCGTGTGATGAGACTGGTCAAACTGCTGAGTAAAGGAGAAGGCATCCGGACGCTTCTGTGGACTTTTGTCAAGTCTCTACAGGTGAGAAAACAGGATTCAAACAATCAGGTAACACTTTGTTAGCACCGTTTTAAAATCAATCAAAACCAAACTAGTTTTGCTCAAACAGGTTGCAGTGGTTCAGAGTTATTCCTCATTTATTTACTGCACATCCTGGTTATTGGCCGCAGTGTGTTTATGAGCATTTCTCATGAGCAAAGCCGTCATCACAGTAAAGCACAAGGCAGATTTTTATAGCACAATTCACACACAGAGTCATTCAAAGTGCTTTGCAGAATAAGACATAATCCATTAAAATTACAATACAAACAAATCAAAACAGAAATAATCATCATAAAATTAAAAAAAGAGCACGGAATGAAAATCTACAACAACAACTAGCATGCTAACATGCACCTCCTAATTATTGGATAATAAAACATTTTCTAACCAGGTGCTGGAAGCAGGTGGGCAGATTTTGACCTGAAAATCTTTTTATATCTGCGCTGGAGAAACTTTGCTCAAAACACATGGAAAAAACAGGCCCCTTAAGTCGTTACTAAGCCTGAATCATTCTTAAGTAACAGTTTGTTCATTATAAATGAAAGTCTTATTTCTTTATACTGTGTTAAGTTTAATTAAGGCATAGGTTTTATGAAGTGGTACCTGTACTTTTAACCCTTTTATTTTCTGGAGGTAGTGGGGGCAGAGTCTAAGCAGCTTTTGTAATATTTAATGTATTTATAATGTATGTAATGTGTGTAATGTAATGTATAGTACTTCACTAAACTAGACACAACACAGTCTCTAATTATTAACATAACTTGTTTTTCTTGTTCAGGCTCTTCCGTACGTCGCTCTGCTCATCGCCATGATCTTCTTCATCTACGCTGTTATCGGGATGCAGGTCGCTCACACTGGTCATTTAAACATATTTTTACACTTTTAATATGATCTCAGTTTCTGTATTTTCTCTGTTTTGCGCTGACAGACCTTTGGTAAAATCGCGATGCAGGACCACACTCAAATCAACAGAAACAACAACTTCCAGACGTTTCCTCAGGCTGTTCTGCTGCTCTTCAGGTAAAATATTTCAGGCAGTACCGCTGATGGCCACTAGGCTGAGGCTACACTCTTGTTAAAGGGCCTAATTTATACAGTTTTCTGATCTCTGTGTGTTATTATGTTGTTTCCTCATCACAAACCTGGTGTTGTGTTTTGTTCCATTCACATGTTTTTTTGGGTGATTTTAAATTTCCAATTTTTTACTGAACAAAATATAAAAGGAGCTGAAACTACTGCAAGTGTTTTGAGCTTTGGAGCTGTGGACAGATTAATAATAAAGTGTTACTCAAACATGTGTGAATGAAACAAAACTCAACTCCAGGTGTGTTTTTGGTGCCTCAGGTGTGCCACAGGTGAGGCGTGGCAGGAGATCATGTTGGCCAGTTTACCGGGGAAACGCTGTGACCCGGAGTCGGACTACGAACCCGGAGAGGAGTTCAGCTGTGGGAGCAACTTCGCCATTGTCTATTTCATCAGCTTCTTCATGCTCTGTGCTTTTCTGGTACAGATAATTCTACTTGGTCCCATCGAGCACCAGCTTTTTCTTTTCTAATACAGAGCAGAGACCTTTAAACTAAAATAAGATAAATCAGGTCCAAATATGTCATGTAGCTGTTATTTATCCCTCAAAGAACTCCAAAACTACTTTGTATAAATAAAAGTTTAAACATTATGAGACTTTCTGGGCCAACTACGATTAACAGTCTTTTTACATCCATGTCAATGTTCAACCAGAATAACACGGTTAGATCACTGCATCTCTGCAACTTTATCATGAATATGGATTAACTCATTCACTTAAATAAAGAATAATGAACTGTGTTTCTGAAAAATGTTTATTCTTGCTTAGTAACAACTTAATTAGTAAGGGTTAGGGTATTAATGAAGTTATTACTTGGCCTGAATCATTCTTAATAAACACTTTTTATTTAGGATAATCAGAGTGTAGTTATTATAAAATGTTATAAAATACATGAATATTACATAGTCTAATTCAGGTTTCAACTACGACTAAACCAACTCAGAAAACAAAGCCTAAAACTAGTTAAGGTTTAAGTAACATTTCTAAACTCTCTTCCAGATCATTAATCTGTTTGTGGCCGTCATCATGGATAACTTTGACTATCTGACGCGCGATTGGTCGATTCTGGGTCCACATCATCTGGACGAGTTCAAGAGGATCTGGTCTGAGTACGACCCGGAGGCCAAGTAAGAAAGACACCCAATCTGTTCAGAATTTACTGTTTTAAAATGTTTATATTTAGTATTTTGAGAAACAGAATCCACCATGTAACGTCAGCTCAACACGTCACATGAAAACATTTAGGTTCTGTTCCTGTTAGCGCAGCCTCACTGTTAGCATCACTACTTCCTGTCCTGTTTAATCTCTATGAAGTTTTTGCTAAAGTCGCGCTAAAATTAATACATATTTAAAGATAAGGCAGTGAAAATAGAGCTGTGGGACTAAAAACTAAACAAAAAATGTTTCATACTTGAGCAGAGAACATCTGTTTTTAGAGAGTTAGATGGGCGTCTGATGCTTATTGAAACATCCCTTCGTTCTGACATCCCTTGATTTAGACACGCCTTTTTTCCGACAATTTTTAGTATGAATATTCTGACACGGTAGATTCTGTGGGAGTGCAAAGTATAATAGGCTATAACTTTAATATTATTCATGTCGGAAAAGCATAATGTTCGAAAAATAGTAAAGTCCCGCTACTTCAACGATGAAAAATAAAAGTTGGAGTAGTGGGACGCTTCAAAAATAATGTTTATGCCGCTGCTCTGATAATTAGACGTGTCCCAATGCTAATGCTAATGCTAATTTTGAGCATAATAAATATTAAAACAACACCACAAACTGAGGTCATCTACATTTAAAAATAATTGGGTAGGCTTTACTTTAATACATTTGAATTTGAATAGGTTCTTTATTATATATTTAGTGATTTTAGTAAAAGTACATATGTTTTTCTCTTTCAGGGGCCGTATTAAACACCTGGATGTGGTGGCTCTGCTCAGGAGGATCCAGCCTCCTCTGGGCTTTGGAAAACTCTGTCCTCACCGAGTCGCCTGCAAGGTAAATGACACAAATGAAATGAAAAGTTCTGTACCTCATTTTCCCCATGTGTTTGAGTTCAGAATAAGTCTCTATACTCATACTGTCTCAGTCTAATTAGAAAGCATTTTATTGTCAGATAATCAGGAAGTCTTTGTTAGCATACTAGTTGTTACTTGTTTGTTTCTTTTGTAGCGTCTCGTGGCCATGAACATGCCGCTGAACTCTGATGGGATGGTCACATTTAATGCCACTCTCTTTGCCCTGGTGCGAACTGCCCTGAAAATCAAGACTGAAGGTAAAACTGTGTCTCTCATCCAGGTTGGAACGTGCTCTCCTCCACTTGAAGCTCTAATATATTTGGGCATGGACTAGAAATGCCACATATACTCCTAACCTAAACAACTTAAACAAGCTTAAATGAGCCCAGGACTAACTGAGTTTTTTGTAGGAAACCCTGATATCGAGAATGAGGAGCTGCGGGCCATCATCAAGAAGATTTGGAAGAGAATCAAACCTAAACTCTTAGATGAGGTGATTCCTCCACATGAAGGTAAAGGTACTGGCTATTTCTTTACTAACACCTGCTAACACCTGCTAACACTGGGGTCAAAGGTCAGGCCCCAATAAGGTAATGCATGTACTACTAAAAGCTCTAACTTCTACTGACAATGCATGAGTGTACTGCAAAAAACCATTCACTAATAAGAACATGTTTTAGTATTAAACTAACAATATCTGCTGCTGCAGCTACTACTACTACTACTACTACTACTACTAATACTATTACTACTACTACTACTACTTAACCTGTGATTGGTCACTCACCCAATTAACCGCCCAGTGGGTGTTGAGATGACGTCTTGTGAGTTTGTGAACCCACAAATATCACAAGAATTCATCTTGATGTGCAATGTTAACTACGACTATCAATGCTCATCCAAATATTTAACACTATTTAACACAAATTTTAACACAATTTTAACACTGCTCAGAGTTAAAGTTGTGGCTCTGTTTTACCTCCTTCCTCTGTCCTTGTGTCTTAGGGGAGGAGGTGACTGTCGGGAAGTTCTACGCTACGTTCCTCATCCAGGATTATTTCAGAAAATTCCGCAAGAGGAAGGAGAGAGGAGGTCTGAATGGAGAGGACGAGGACACCAACCCTTCTGCTGTGCAGGTGAGCAAGACACTGTACTGTATAAATAACATTACCCTTTATATTAAAAAAACTTAAAATTGTAATTTCTTTTGTGTATGGAAATATATCATCAGTTGTGTAAGGCGGGACTGAAGACCCTTCAAGACCTTGGACCTGAGATGCGCTTGGCTCTGACAGAAGATCTGGAGGAAGAGGAGGAGGCCATGATGGAGGAAGAGGCCAGACTGGTAAAATCTCATTCAAACAGTTTTTTCATGAGAACTGGTTTGGTTTTAATTTATTTTTTTTTATCATTTCAAATCTTGTCTTTACAGAGTGTGCACAGTGGAGACAGAAGAGGCTCTATGCTCACGCCCACAGGTAACACTGCCCTAAGGCAAGATATTCATTCAAATAAATCTCGTTACTCGATACTTTAAAGTGTGACTAAACACCAGTCCTTGGAAAGTGAAGGTCGGGATCTGGAAGAGTAAGGACCAGTGTGACGGGTCTGACAATCATAAACACTTAAACCTTCCACAATGAATCTTTAAATAGAAACAGGACAAAACACTTTTAAACTCCATTCACACTTTAGCAGAAAAGTTGATTTAATTAATAATTGTCTCTGTGTTGCAGGTTCGGGGGGAGTGGTTGGAGAGAGCGCCGTTTCAAATGGAGGAGGACTGATCCATAGAGTTGGATCTCTCACCAAAACACCGACCGGCTCTGAGCACGAGGACCTGAGTCGCCACGGAGACCGGCAAACTGTCAATCACCAGAACCACCAGAACCTGCTCCGGAGGGGGTCCAAGAGCAACGGCGTGGAGCAGGTCCGCAGGGGATCCTACAATAAGAACAGGTAATGGGAACTTTATAATAAAACATAAAAATAAAACAATAAAACATATCTGCAAATGTATGAATTATGGACAAATAGTTAATTCACTAACAAATGATGAAGTCATTAACTTGTTTAACTAATGTTTAAAAATCATGGACAAAAAAGTACTCACTGTGATAAACATTAGATAACAGTTATAATGTTTTCTGACTTTCAGGAGGGACTCGAGGGATCGTCTGAGCAGAAATGACTTGGATCCGTACGGAGACCAAGTTTACAACCGTGAGGAGGACCAAGAGAGCATCATGTCCAGAGACAGAGACAGGTACAAACACCATGAAGCCTTCAGGTCAATAGTACAACTAAACATCAGATGAAATCAGTCATTAGAGAATGGATATGCACTGTGTGTGTTTGTTAAACAAGACTTAAGTTTAAGCAATAAGCAGCAGGACTTCTCTTAAATGACTCTTCTGTAATGGGATAAATCTGCATATTGTACATACTGCATGTTGTACTGCTGTACTGTGTCATGAGATGAACAAAGAAAACAAGTAAAAGTAAATCATAATTTCTTAGAGAAGTTACTAAAATGCCACAGTACATTGTTTACGTCAGTATTTTTTTTTAACAGCCGTTACCAGGATGAGCCGCCAACCTACCGAGAGCGCTACAACGGACACTACAGAGAGCGTCACTATGACAACGGATACAGAGACGGTCATCCTGGAGACGGGTACGGTAACTACAACGACGGGTTCAGTGACGGCAGGAGGACGACACGAAGGCGCCTGCTCCCTGCCACACCCACAGGTAAAATACTGCTGATGTCACTACTAATGCTGCTTCAGTACTTCAGTACTTCAGTACTGAAGTATTACAGTAACTTCAGTATTACAGCTTTTGCATAGAGGAATTATAACACAAATGTTGTTTTTCAGGTCGGAAGCCATCCTTTAACCTCCAGTGTTTGCGGCGCCAAGACAGTGATGACCTGCCTCTCCCTGGGACCTACCACCCCACCTCACCCCCGAGGAGAACCAGGCCCCCGGTACTCACCCAACTCCTGATTTTGCTCCTCTTAAAGGCTCCTTGTTCACTGTCTCACCGCTTCTCTGTGGTTCTGGTTCTTAGGGCTCTTTTGGAAACGCTGACCCCCACTCGGCACCTTCCTCCTGGGCAAACCCAAACCCTCGGCGTGGGCGTCTGCTGTACGCTCCTCTGATCCTGGTGGAGGAGCAGGAGGAGCACTGGGACAGGGGGCTGGACGGAGGCACGGGACTCAAACCTCCAGGTCAGAGCTTAGATCATGTCTACAAACACAAACATCATGGTCAGAGGATTGTGTATGACCCCTAATATAATATTAATAAAACTACGCTTTAGGTGTGAGTGTGACCGGAGCAGCTCCCAGTCCGACCTGGTACGGTGGCCCTGGAGGGACATCAGGTGAGATCTACTGTCTTTATAAACTGGACTCATTGTTGAATTGGGTTGGTTTCCTTCAGCTATCGGCCTTAAATCTGCAGTAGGTCCCGATATTTTGTTTGGACCAACAAGCTGCTTAATGATGCATGAAAATATCTGCATAATTTCAGTCTACAACACTTCTACAACACTTCAGTCTGTAGAGGCTACTGCAGAATCATAACTACGCTGTTCTCTATGCAGTTTAAAGTAAAACAAGGTTGCAGATGAGTTTGTACTAAATTCGAATTAGATAATTTGGGAAAAAGACCCAAATTTGGTATCAGCATCAGCCATAAAAAATGCATGTCGGTCAAACTCTTGTATATTTAGTTGTTTGATGCACCTTTTACAGTTGCTGCCCTCGTGATTTTGTTTTATTTGCGATCCACTGGGGCAGCCCTACTTTTGTTTTTTTTGTTTGTTAGTTCTTTTTTCCCATATTTTCATTCATCACTTCTCAGTTCTCACCTCAGCTCTTGTGTCCCACAGCCCCTCCTCCTTACAGGGCCTACACCACCCTGAGGGTCCCGTCTCAGCTCTCACACTTCTCAGAGAAACGAGGATCTGCCGACAGTCTGGTGGAGGCCGTAAGTACTGACCTAAGTTACACCTGGGTTAGTCCTGGTCTAGTCCTGATTTAGTCCTGGTTTAGTCCTGGTCTAGTGTTGATCTAGTCCTAGTTCAGTCCTGGTCTAACCCTAGTCTCACTCTGGTCTTGATCTAGGTGTTGATCTCAGAGGGCCTGGGCCTTTATGCTCGGGACCCTAAATTCGTGGCATTTGCGAAACGTGAGATCGCCGACGCGTGTCACATGACCGTGGACGAGATGGAGTCCGCTGCATCCGACCTGCTGGGTTCCCACGGTAACCACGGCCTCCTCGACAACACCACGGCCACGACCCCCGACCTTGCCTCCGTGTACAGCGACGACGAGCCAATCAGAGCCGGGCGCGAGGAGGACGAGCTCGCCGATGAAATGAGCTGTGTGACATCGTTCTGAGTAGAAATGGACCAATCAGAGGAGGGGACAATTCAAATGGGCCAATCAGAGGAGACAAACATTGAAACGGACCAATCAGAGGAGAGTGAGGTTTGAAAAGGACCAATAAAAAGAGAGAGATATTCAGGTGGACCAATGAGAGAAGATGTGTGGTTTGAATGGACCAATCAGAGAAGAGGAATATTTATGACAAATGCACAGATTCTAAAAAATGGTCCAATTGAAAGAAGAATTTGAAATGGACAAATCTAAGGACAAATATATAGAAATGGTCCAGTTTTGAAATTCACAAAATTAGGGCCTTGACATATGTTGAGTTCAGGGGAGTTTTGAAAAGTCTAGATATATTGATAGAAAGAATAGGAGTTGTTTACAAGAAAAGGATGTTTAAAAAGGTTTTTTTTTTTTTCAATATACAACAAGATTTTTTAAATGAAAGATTTATCACAATGTACTATAAACCCAGTGATGTCTGTTAATATTAAACTGCAAACAAGAAGCGAAAAGAGCTCAGAGCATCTTCAGTGTTTCCCAGAGATTTTGTTAAGACTGTGGCAGCTCAAATTATTTTCATTTGAGTAATTTCATCCCATTCAATTTGTAGAGTAAAAAAAGACACTAAGTGTAATATGAATAATCTATTCATGACCAGTGTAATCTCTTATTCAAGTGCCTATGACAGGTTGTTCTAAACACACTTATAGGTAATTATATTTAGCAAAAAATTTATCATTCTTCTCCCACTTTGGTTATTTTTAAGTTTTAAAATTGTGGAATACCACAACTAGTAACTAGTTATACAGTGATCTAAAACTCCTTAATGTACACATTTAAAAAAAAATAAGAATAGAATAAAATACCTTTATTTTGCTGAAATAATGTTTAAACTATTGATTTTGTTTCTTTTGTGTAGATTGTGATAAACCTTTAGACTGAATTCTCCCTAGTTTGATGAGATAAATTTTCTACATATTTTTCAACTTTTCTTTACAAATTGTTTCTTGATTTGTGTAAAACTATAATTAATATTTACACCCAGATTTATACAATCAAATTAAGTCAAAATAAGAGAATCATCAGAACCTGTCATATGCACTTTAAGATTATTATAATACCATGAGTCTAATGTGGTTATGGCAAAAACAGTGCTGGAAGGTAACGGAGTACAAAAGTAAAAGTACAATAATCAAGTACAATTTTATAGTGGATACTTTTTACTTTTACTTCATTATTGTTATTTGAGAGTATCCGTACTTTCTACTCCACTACATTTTAGATTTGGACTGAAAAGTAAAAGTCTTTGTGGTTTGAGACTTGCTCAAACAACTGAAACATATTTTTAGCAGAATTAATTTGAGTTTCTGTCCCAACTTTGATCAACACAACAGAGAAAAACAGAAACCACTTGAATCTCTTAAAATCAGCTAAACTCTTTATCAAAATCACTACATTTAATTTTTTAATTGTTATTAAGTTGTTAAATATCTGCAAAATACTTTTACTTTTTAATGTTTAAGTACATTTTAAACAGATATTTGAATAGATTTATATAGTCATTTCCAGTGTAGTTTGTATTAGTCCCTGGGGGCCATAGTTTACTGTGTTAATGGGAAACACTGGTGTCTCATTTGTTTACGTTGTGCAGATGAACCGAAGTGACTTTTTGAAGCTGGTTTAAAACTTTTAACATTCCAGCTTTTTATGAATTTATAACAATTTAAGAGGTGCAGTCTGTAACTTTATGGTTGGGCGTCTGTCAACTGTTATTTAAATCTTTCACTGGTCTAGAATGTTCTTACAAAACAGCTTGACTTTACATTTTTTCAATTACAGGTTTTAAAGCTCAAAAATACCTAGAAAAACTTGCCTTTCCACAGATCTGATCTGTAATTGAGTCTGGTTTGGTCTCCATGGCGATAAAACAGTTTAATATCACACTGTGGAACATTCCAGACAAACAACATCTCCACAGGGAAAAACGTTTGACAGACGCTGCACCAGAAAAGTTACACAATGCAGCTTTAATAAGTAAATGCAAAATCACACATCACCTTTTGTCTGTACTTCTCACAGATCCAGTCTGTGTTTTTTAAGAATATTTTCTATATTTCATTCACATTTATTCATGTTTTTCACGTCTGTGTCTCTGTTGTTTTAAGAGAATCCTTCAGGTTTAAATTAAGGGCTCTTTCAAAACTTGTTCCAACCCTTTACCTCAAATAAAACCTGCGTCAGCTCAGTCTCGTCACATGTGTGTTTAAAGCTGGAATTATACGTCTCCATTTTGTTCCTGGATCCACTAATGATCTCGCACTAGTTTAGTGAAGGGAACATTTCTACTGGAGGGTTCCTCTAGAAACACAGTGGATGTTTAAGTCCTGGAAGCTCTTGTGTGGTGGAGATACTGCGCCCTCTGCAGGTCGTGCTCTGCCTCTGCAGCTGGAGTCATTAAAATAATGAAACATCTGGACAGAGAAACATCTGTTTGACCTCAGGAAACAGCAGCAGAACATCACACAGAACATTTACAGTTACACATGTGACTGTGGCTCACTGTAGGTTATAAATACACAGAAGAGCTCTACATTAGTGCTAAGACAAGACTGACCCAAAGTCTGAACACAAACTGTGTCTGTCATTACTGCAGTTATTACATTGGCCTCAGAATAAAGTACATGAGATTCTTGCAGTTGTTTATACGACCAGAAGATGTTTGGTGTCCAGTAAAACTGTGAGAAATAGATGATAAAATAAGAGCACGAGGCTGCGTGGGCCTCAAAGCCACTAGTGAAAAGAAACATCTTAATCCCGCCTTCTTGACTTGACCACCAAGATATTTCAGCTCCAAATATCTTCAGCACATCTGCCCTGGTGGCCATGGTCACACTGGGCACACCCTGAACACTGGACACACCCTCAATACTTGGAAGCGAAGTTTGGGTTGGAGCCTTTTAAAGAGCTTTTAAAACACCATCACGTAACTTTCTCCAAACTTCCCTGTTCCTCGCTGTAGTTTATGGCCCAATATGTGACAGACCTTCTTCTTATCTTGCACTGGGCAGTTTATCTTTGTTATTAAAAGCTGCGTCAACCGACGTGTCCATGATTCCCACCAAAACATCTGCTGCTCTGTGTAGAAAGATCTATATCTATATAAATATATAAATATATATAAA
>JACN01089936.1:0-26886 GCA_000787155.1 Scartelaos histophorus | reverse complement strand
CTCTTTCTCCATCTCTTCTTTCTCTCTCTGCTCCCTCTTTTTTCTCTTTTCTCTCTTTGTGCATAAACATCCTCTTCTCTCTCATCTCTTTTTCTCTCTCTCTTCTCCCTTTTTTCTCTCTTCTCTCCATTTCTTCTCTCTCTCGTTTCTTTCTTTTCTCTCTTTGTGCATAAACATCCTCTCCCTCCATCTTTTTCACTCTCTCTCTTTCCTATTTTCCCTCTTCTCTCCAACTCTTCTCTCTCTCCTCCCACTTTTCTCTCTTCTCTCATCTCTTCTTTCTCTCCCTCTCCTTCCTCTTTTCTCCTCTCTCTTTGTGTATAAACATCCTCTCTTCTTTCTCCATCTTTTCTTTCTCTCCTCCCTCTTTTCTCTCTCTCTCTCTTTGTGCATAAACATCCTCTCCTCTCTCCCTCTCTTCTTTCTCTCTTCTCTTTTCTATTTTCTCTCTTCTCTCCATCTCTTCTCTCTCTTTTCTCTCTTTGTGCATAAAAACCCTCTCGTCTTTCTTCATCTCTTCTTTCTCTCTCTCCTCCATCTTTTCTCTCTTTGTGCATAAACATCCTCTCCTTTCTCAATCTCTTCTTTTTCTCTCTTCCCTCTCTTCTCTTTTTGTGTATAAATATCCTCTCCTCTCTCCCTCTCTTCTTTCTCTCCTCTCTTTTCTCTCTTCTCTCTATCTCTTTTTCCCTCTTTTCTCTCTCTTTGTGCATAAACATCCTCTCCTCTTTCTCCATCTCTTCTTTCTCTCTGCACATTTCCGTTCTTTGCTAAAATGTAATATTCACTCTGCAGCTGCTCCTTTGTCTCCGTCGCTTTTACATCACTTTTATTTATTTATTTGAAATTCTAAACTCGTCCTAAAGCTCCGACTGTTACAGGAAACTCGTGTCGCTCTATTTTTAACGCCGAGTCTCTGAAAATATTCCCTCGTTCCTTCTATACGCACTAATTCCTAATCACTCTCCTTTGTTTCCTCATCGAAAACAGACCTGGAGTTGTGTTTTGTTTCATTCATATGTTTAACACACAAACCCTGAGCTCTTCTCTCTGACTGAAAACCCTCAACTTGTGATGTCATGTAGTGATACAGGAAGTGCTCCACTGTGTTTTTAAACCTTCATTAGAATCATTTGGATCATTTCATTTCAGGAATTACTGATCTCTACAGAACTAAAGATGAAAAGTAGCTGTAATTTGAAAACTACCACTTCATGACATCACAAGTGTATTTATTTACAATGTATTTTAAAGGTGCACTGTGTAACTTCTCCGGTGGAGGGTCTGTCATCTGCTTGTCTCCATGGAGATACGTCTAGAAAGTTCCACACTGCCCTACAAATGCAAAAGAGCTTAACTCAAGTGTGAAACTGAAAAAAATTACTTCAAATAGAGCTGGGCGATACGGTGCAAAAAATATATATCTTGATATATTTTTAAATATCTCGTTATACGATATATATCTCAATATCTGTACAGGAAAAATAATCCCCCCAAAACTACTGCAAAAACAAAAATGTCCAATTCCTCAAGGTCTTTTTTTAATTGAAGTGCAAAGAGGTCGGCAGTTCATCTAGGAACAAAGGGCTTCTGTAACATTAAAAAAAAAAATCCCTGTATAGAATTTTTTTTATTTAACTGTAAAATAAAGGAAGAAATAATACATATCGCCTTCTTTGCCATAAAACAACTCAGTCAAGTCAAGCTCATGTTTGCATTCATTCTGTTAATCATACAATAACCAGAACCGTGAGCTCCTTTAGCAGAGGAAGTTCGGGAGGTTCCTTATTTTAATAGATCCATGTCCAGCAGTGGAATAGATCCATGTTCCAGCAGTGGAGCTGGTTTTCCACAATCCACTGCTCAGATCAAACCCAACGATTCCAAACACTAATGTACAAGTAAAACTGCAGCAGATTCTTCATTTAAATCTTCAGCATAAATAAACATTACATTATTAAACTTTACAACATCGAGTTGTGTGTAATCTGGGATGTTGAGACGCCTCATGTTGAGACACACGAGGGGAGAAAAGAAAAGCGATGAGGGCAGAACAGAGAAGGAAACAAGCGAAGCGGCCACATCAGGATTAAATATAAACATTATATCCATATATACGATATGTCAAAATCCATATCGAATTTTAATAAGATCTCAATATATTCGATATATCCAGATATCGCCCACCCCTACTTCAAAGTTTCTGTTTTGTATAGACAAAAGTATAGAAAGTAAGAAATATTTGTATGCATTAAATACTGCGCTCAAAATTTACCTTTGACCCTTATTTAGTTCCTGTGCCCTGCCTTTGTATCATATGGCAAAAATAAGGAGTCGTACAAAGGGAAAAAGCACACTGACTGACAGAAGCGAGGCTGCCAATCTGCGCCATCGGCCCCTCCGACCACCACCATTCACACACCACTTCCATACTAGGCAATGTGGGTGAAGTGCCTTGCCTAAGGACACAATGACAGTGTTTTTACCACTGTCGCCCCACTGTGGCACCTGGAATTCCCAGTGGTCTCCCATTCAAGTACTAACCAGGCCCGGCCCTGCTGAGCTTCTGAGATCTGACGAGATCAGGCTTTGCCAGGCCGGTATGGCCACTGGATCTGAGTAAATGGGACTGTGTATACCTACCCCTGGCCTTATTTTGTTATTTTAGTTCCATAATATTTGTTAATCAGACTTTTGGGCCAAAGCCGTATCTGTTCTGGCCTCTGTAGGATCAACGACCAAAACATTTGAATTTCCGGGTTGAACAAACAGCCGCAGTGACTCAGATGCAGAGTTATTACATGACGAGCATAGACACTGGCGATCTCCCAACCTCGCCCCCTACTGGCACCGCCGGGCACTGCAATATCCTGTTCTATCTGGAGAAAATTGAAACAGTGGGACCCGAGCACTGCTGTTTCAAAGTCCAGAGTACACTGATTTGCGCCACGTTGGATTATTAGGATTAGGATAGGATTTTTCTGATTTTGCTTATGGGCGAAGTAAAGTAAAGCTTCAGGAGTGTGTTTAGAGACTCTTTAAGACCACTTCTGTAAAAATTGAGAACTCTGTGTTGTTGAAACTTATTTATTTTCTTACGATAATGATTATTGTTGATATTCTTGCGCTATACCAACTGAATGCCATACTGCGTAACATTCAAAGCTGTAACACGTCCATAAGCACCAACAAAAATTCAATAGTTTACCTCTGATCACTGTTAACTTCTATTGTTTTGTTTTGAAAATGCTGTAGTTTTATCAGTTTTATTTTTGCATTTTTACTCTGTCCTTCTTTTGCATCCTGCACTAATCACTCCCCCTTCAGAGCACTATCACAACACAATCAGCTAATGAAAATACCACACATCACAGCGACTTTGTGCTTTTGTATATTTATGGATGGTTTGTGCGGGGAAAAGGTTACTTAAACATGCACAGATGACATTTAAAACCTCTTCAGGCCTGTCTTTGTTGGGAGAACTAAATTACGACATGGTACAAAGCTCCAGAAAGTCAATTATGCATAATACCTCCTAAGTAAGTCATTTCTAAGACCAGTTTTCTGCTTATACTTGAGTAATATTATTCTGACATATGCCACTTTTTCATGTTTTTAGACTAAACTACCCGATTCTCACTTTTTGCCATTGCACTTATTTTAATTTTCTTTTTTAACTAACCCAGATGTAATGAGCCGAACACGAGGAAGAAAAAGGGCACAGTGGCATTTGAGGTTGGAGTTGGATAAATAAGGGGCGACTGGAGAAAACTGTGCCCGGCGAAGAGCGTTTTTCCTGGAGTCACCAAACGGCACGGCCCGGCGTCCTGGAGGTGTGATTCTGCTAAATAAAAATAATGATCCGAGCGAGTGGGCCAGAGCGGAGCTGAGCAGAGAAATGAAAATACAAGCTGGTGTCATTAGAGGAGGTAGTTGGGCGTGAAGTGAGTTAAAAAAAAGGTTGTAGTGCTCGAAAGACAAGTCCAGGGAAAGTGATCAAGTTTTTTTTTGTTTGTTTTTTACTGTTTTATGTTCATTTTAAAAGTGCACAGTGTGACTTGTCTGGTGTAGGGTCCATCCTCTGCTGGCTGCACAGTACAACCATGAATTTAAAAACCTCCATGGAGACTTGAAAGACAAATTACAGTCTTGATTTGTAGAGAGGCAAGTTTTTAAAGATATTTGATATTTGAGCAATAAATAACACATGTAGTTGAATAAATGGATAATAATAAAAGAAGAAAGATTAGTTTGATACCACTTTTTAACAACACCCTGAAGTGCCATGATTTAGCGTAAACGGGACTTCCGACTTCCAGAACTTCCAGAAATAATAATAATAAATCTTCATTTATATAGCACTTTAAAAAACCAAGGTTTACAAAGTGCTGTACAAGTAGCAATGAACAATACAAAAAACACAATGAAACAGTACAGAAGGCGCACAAAAGCAGACTGATGCAACAAGGCAAGTTATTTATAATAAATAAACAAGAATAAAGGAATAAAATGAAGCTAAAACCAGCTAAAGGAAGGCCAACTGATATAAATGAGTTTTAAGAAGTGATTTAAAAGATGATCCTGATGGTGCAGCCTTATTTCCTCAGCCACAGGGACCTGCCTGAGGATCTAACCTGCAGGAGGCTTGTACGGGCTTAAAAGATCGAAATGTAACTTGGTGCAAGACCAAAACGAGCTTTAAAAGTGAACAGTAAAATCTTTAAATCAATTCTAAATCACACTATGGCAATATATCTGTGCAAATGTCTTGAATTCTCCATCAGCTTCATAAATCACCAACCCACAAGGTCTGCAAAGGATAAATATTCTTCATGAAGAATTTATCCAAAACTATTGAGGTAAAAAAGACAAAAGACGAACAAGGACTAACATTAGTGAACTCCTGAGCAAGACTAACCTCATGGAATTAAACAGAAGTAACTTGTTAACAGAGACTGACTCTAAAATTTAAATTAAAAATCGATTTCAAGTTGTAGATATTAGCATAGACAGAGAGGTTTGTGCAGTCTGAATGCTCGACATGTGAACACCTGTAGCATTTAAACTGCACACATCTGTCTACACTAATATCTACATCATGAAATCTGTTTCATTTCATTTCAATTCTAGAGTCAGTCTGAGTTAACAAGTTACTTATTTTTTTATGTCATTCGCCTTTAAGCTTTCGGCTTCTTAACCTTGACACTTGTGGATAAATTCTTCATGGACAGAATATGTCCTTTGTCGACCTTGTTGGTTGAAGATTTGGTGATGGGGAAGATTTATGAAGCTTATAGAAAATACACAAGACATTTCCACACATATTTTGCCATAATTAATCTGAAGTTACGTTTACATTACATCGCGGCACTTCTGGATGTTGTAAAAAAAACCCTTATACCCAACTTACCCAAAACACTTTCCTAACTCTAACCTTAACCTTAACATAACTCTATTCGTAAATATAACAAAACCCCATTACTCAAAATAGTCCACGGTTTACTCCTGGTTTGAATTATTTTTTAGTCTGTGGTTAAATCCCAGTTTAATCCTGGTTTAATGCTCTTTAAGTCGTGTAAGAATGTTGTTGAGATATAAAAAAAATCATAAATATAAAATAGCCTAGTAACTCAAACCTTCACGATCATCATTAACCTGAAAAAAAAGAAAAAAATTGAAGAAGGAAGACGTAACTTATCATGTCATCTCACGGCTTCAGCGAATGCTATCGAGGAGGTGGTGGGAAGGTTCGACAACTCACGATACTTACGATATGGACAGAGAATAAAGGAGGCCTATCCCTGGATCAACACTAAGGTGTGCTCGCCTATTAGGGATTTATCTGGGTTTAAAGCCCAGGGTTCAAGAATGGGACACGAACAAAAAATCACACATTTGAGTAACCCTTTATTATTCGTCTACATCTCCAAAGCTCCAAGTGCTCTGTTCCACCTTGTGATGTCACGAAGCTGTAGTTTCCAAGTTAACATCTACATTTACCTTTTGCCCAACAGAGATCCAGATGATTCTCCAGGTCAGAACTAGTTTGCAGTGATCCTAAGTTATTCTACGCCGCAGCATCATAATTGTTCACCATGATGAGTTTAGAAGAGTTTGATCCCAACAAATAGAATACTAACATACACTTCCTGATTCTTCAGCAATAAAACTTAATATTTAGATTCATATAGGATCGTTTTTTTTTACAATATATCTGGACTGTGGCAAGACAGGTAGCTCAAATAAATGGAAACAAAATAAATACGGGGCCTTTAAATGTGCTGAGTAAGCTTTTATCCAACAACACAACTCAGTCGTGTCTAGTCTTTTATGTCCCCCATTTTGTTTTGCCACTTTATTTGTGTTTGTATGAGCCGTCCGAAAATGCGTGGACAGCAGCCCGGTGTCCTGCCCTCACACCAGATTCATTATGGGAAAAAAGTTTGTCCTTTTCAAAGTGCAGCTGCAGCAAGTCTCGCCATAACTCAGGGTTCACCTTTAGAGAAGATACTATCAACACAAAACGCACAACTACTGCTCAACAAATGACACGAACGCACAGCTACTGCTCAACAAATGACACGAACGCACAGCTACTGCTCAACAAATGACACGAACGCACAACTACTGCTCAACAAATGACACGAACGCACAACTACAGCTCAACAAATGACACGAACGCACAACTACTGCTCAACAAATGACACAAACGCACAACTACTGCTCAACAAATGACACGAACGCACAACTACTGCTCAACAAGTCTGCACAGACAAGCAAAAAATGGGATTTCAGCACTGTTTTTGGGTGAGGTCTTTGCTGCCTGGTTATGTTGTACAAGACCTGGTTTAGATCTGGTTTAGATCTGGTTTAGACCTGGTTTACCGTCCTGGTCATGGTTTAGTCCTGGTTTAAATATGATATAGAACTGTTTTAGTTCTTGCCTAGTCCTGGTAAGAAATCTGTTTTAGTTCTGGTTTAAATCTGGTTTAGACCTGGTTTAGTCTTAGTTTAGTCCATGATTAAGTCTCGGGTTAGACTTGGTCTAGTTCTGGTTTAGATCTGGTGTACTCCTGGTTTAGTCTTATTTTAGTCCATGATTTAGTCAAGGTCCAGACCTGGTTTAGACCTGGTTTAGACCTGGTTTACCTGATTCAGTCGAGATCATGTTTTTTCCTGCCTCAAGGTCCAGACCTGGTTTAGTCCTGGTATGAAACCTGGTTTAGCTCTGATGTAGTTCTGGTTTAGACCTGGTTCAGTTCTGGTTTAGATCTGGTTTAGACTTGGTTTACCTAGTACCGTCCTGACCATGGTTTAGTCCTGGTTTAGACCTGATACAGATTTAGTCCTGGTTTAGTCCTTGTGTAGTCCCAGTATGAAACCTATTTCATTGAGTCTTGGTTTAAACATCCTGACCTAGTTTAATCCTGGTTTAGTCCAGTCCTTAATCCAAGCTTAGTCATGGTTTAGACCTGCTTTAGTACAGGTTCAGTCCTGGTATGGTTTAGTCCTAGTTTAGTCACCATGGTTTGGACCTGGTTTAGTCCAGGTTAAGTCCTGGTAGAGCCACAGTTTAGTCCTGGTTTATCTAGTTCAGTTATGATCATGGTTTAGTCCAGATTTAGACCTGGTTTATTCCTTCTGTAGTCCTGGTATGAAACCTGGTTTAGTCCTGGTTTAGTGCTATTTTAGTCTATCGTTTAGTCCTATTTTAGCCCATGATTTAGTCCTAGTTTAGTACAGGTTTAATCCTTTTTCAGTTCATGGTTAAATTCTGGTCCTGGTTTAGTGCTCTTATAGTCCATAGTTTAGTCCTGGTTTAGTCCTAATTTAGTCCACAGTTTACTCCTGGGTTAGTACGGCGTTAATTCTTTTTTAGTCCAAGGTTAAATTCCAGTTTAGTCCTGGTCTAGTCCTGGCTTAGCCCATGGTTTAGCTCCACTTTAGTCCTGGTTTAGTCCTGATTTAATCCTCAGTAAACATGTTGTGCTCCTCCATGTCCATACGTCTGTTCACCTTTCAGTGTGGAGGAGTTATCTTAGCGTCACAACGTTTTTTGCCCGTAGGAGCCTAATTATTTCAGTTGTGTTGGTGCGGAGGTCTGGGCACCTGGAGAGAGAGGACTATACCACCTCAAAAACAAAACAAATATATATATTTACAGACGCCAATTACAGACTAAATCCACCTTCACTACTGTAGACGAGAAAAAATAAATATATTTGATGAAAAAGTGGCCGAAATGTTATACGATTTAAACTGGGACGTCATTAAAGGCCGTTTATTCTATGTCTATGGCAGAATGTTTAGCAGTTACCGTGGTGACACTGTACACACATTAGCAAACACAAGCTTTAAAGGTGCATTGCGTAACTTTTCTGGTGGAGAATTCGTCAAATGCTTTACTTCTTGGATATGTTATTGCTGACATTAACTGTGCTCAGATTAAAGTCTAACTTGTGTTGCAGACAGAGCAGTGCCTCGAATTAGCTTCCAACCTGCACATCTGTTTTCCGATGCAATTCTAACTTTTATTTTGCGTTTTCTCTGGACCGTGAAGTTGGCTCAACATCTAAAAGAAGAAAGATTTACAGATTCAGTAATAAAATCTACAAAAAACAAGTTGCCATGACAAGAGAAAATCCTACTTTTGGATCATAAAGTTTAAATCCAGGCATCAGAGGAGCGAGCGGAGCAGGTGAGACCCGTCCAAAAACACAACTCACAATAAGAGCCTCCTCTGTGGCTTTATTAACCTGCTACATCACGGTGAAAGGAGCTTGGACCAGACTCCGGCATCACAAAGGCTGCACCAAGGCTCTTTATCACCCATCACAACACGGAAAAGGACTAAACTCAGGTCCGTTTGGTCCTGATCTAGTCCTGGTTTAGTTCTTAGTTTGGTCCTGTTCTAGTCCTGGTTTAGTTCTGAGTTTGGTTCTGTTCTAGTCCTGGTTAAGTGCCATTTTAGTCCTGGTTTAGTCCTGGCTTTAGTTCCTTAGTGCCATTTTAGTCCTGGTTTAGTCCTGACTTTAGTTCCTTTTTAATTCTGGGTTTAATCCTTGATTTAGTCGTGTTCTAGTCCTGGTTTAGTTCTGGATTCAGTCCTGATTTAATCCAGGTTTAGTTTTAGTTTAGTCCTGTTCCAGTCCTGGTTTAGTCCTGTTCTAGGTCTGGGTTTAATCTTCATTTAGTCCATGTTTAGTCTTGTTCTAGTCCTGGTTTAGTTCTGGGTTTAGCTTTGGTTTAGTCCTGTTCTAATCATGGTTTACTCCTTTGTTTAGTTCTGTTTAATTCGATTTTTAGTCCTGGTTTGATTCAGGTTTAGTTTTAATTTGGTCCTGGTTTAGTCCTGGTCTAGGGCTGGGTTTAATCCTGGTTTAGAACCATTTTCGTTCTGTTCTGGGCTTAGTCCTTGTTTAGTTCTGGTCTAGTCCTGTATTTAGTCCTGGTTTAAGGCAGGTTTAGTTTTAGTTTAGTCCTGTTCCAGTTCTGGTTTAATACTGTTCTACATCTGGATTTAATCCTTGTTTAGTCCTAGTTTAGTCTTGTTCTAGTCCTGGTTTAGTTCTGGGTTTAATTCTTGGTTTAGTCCTGCTTTAGTCTTGTTCCAGCCCTGGGTTTAAACCTGGTTTAGTCTAAGCACAGTCCCAGTTTAGTTCTGGGTTTACTCCTGGTTTAGTTCTGGGTTTAGTGATGGTTTAGTCCTGTTCTATTCCTGGTTTAATCCTGTTCTAGGTCTGGGTTTAATCTTCGTTTAGTCCTGGTTTAGTTCTGGGTTTACTCCTGGTTTAGTTCTGGGTTTAGTCCTGGTTTAGTGCTGTTTTATTCCTGGTTTAGTCCCATTCTAGTCCTGTTCTATCCCTGGTTTAATCTTCGTTTAGTCCTGGTTTAGTTCTGGGTTTACTCCTTGTTTTAGTCCCAGTTCAGTCCTGTTCTTTTCCTGGTTTAGTCCCATTATGGTCCAGTTGCAGTCCTGGTCTAGTCCTGGTCTAGTTCTGTGTTTTATTTAGTGAAACAGAGAAGCAGAAGCAGAGTCTGTCCTCCCACAGTCTTATCTGTGCTTGTACAGCTCATGCATTTAAATGGAATAAAAAACAATAAGTGCCCCACAGAGCGGCTCATTCCACCACAGCTCCTGCACCTCCCGCCGATCTCGTCTATCAAACTTTACCAAGGAAGAGGCCGTTTTAACACTCGCCATTCCCTCTAAATAAAAACAAATTATTTCCAATGTCGGAGCATCGGCCAATATGGAGCAGTTAGCTTCAATTTAACAACGTTTTCAGGCACGACGGACTGAAAACCAACCAGGGACACACGGAGACAAATGATTTTTTAGCACATTTTGGGACATTTAAAGGTTCTATATTTGCATAAAATTAACTTGTGTGTGCTTTTAGCTCTGTTAGAATCACCAAAAACATAAATGGAGTTGTGTTTTGTCTCAAATGAACAGAATTTCTAAATAAAAAACTGGAACATCCTTGGTTTTTGAGTGTAATAATAAAATGTGAAACGAGTGCGTAATTAAGAAAAAAATACCAGTATGCGAGTCAGTATAGTCAAATTTTCTTTGTGTTTTGGTTATTTTTTAAGCAGATTTTTTGTATTTTACCTAAAAAAACAGCAATTTCTACCTAAAAGTGACAATTTATGCCTCTTTTTACTGTTGGTAGGGATGAGATTTGTCAAAAATAGGGAAACCTTTGACACGTGTGGTATAAAACTGAGACAAATCAGTGGTTTTGGATAAATCCGCTGGGACATGGGACACAGGACTCAAAACTGGGACTGGGACTGTCATGAATATACTAAAGTTAGCAACAACTAGCATGCTAATCACGCACATCTTGAGTATGTAGCCATATTTGGGGAAAAAATGGGGGAAAAAATTAGGTACGGGGCTTTTAATATCCGTAAATCAATTTAATAATGGGGAGGATATATTTGAGCAGTCCTGACACGAAATACTCTTGATTAAAATGCGTACTATGAGCTCAGCCCCTCAGAGCCTTTGTGACTCATCTGCACTTCTAAATACTGCAGTAGCCCTCTCTAGTAGGGCACACAGTAACATTACTTCAAAATATCATTACACAAGCAGAAGTACTGAGTGATGGTCCAAGAAATGACTTAAGTAGGAGTAAGTGAAAGATCTGTGGACATAATGTTTGATTTATCATTTGAAGTTAAAGGTGTATTGACCCTCCACCAGGTCTTTTCTGGTGCTTTTCTCCATGGAGATGTTCTTGCTTTGTTTGGAATGTTCCACAGTACGGCATAAAACGTTTTTTAATGTATTTTTGAGCTCTAAAACCACCTGGAATTGAATACATGTAAGACAGAGCTGTGCATAAAAACAAGCAGATTGCAAAGAAACAGTCACATAGTGCACCTTTAACATAATATGAAAGACAAAACATTAAAGGTGCAGTGCCTAACTTATATGGTAGGGTCCAGCGCTTACTTGTTGTCATGGAGATGTTATTGCTTAAAAAATGTACCAGAATATGGCATTAAATATATCTAACAGTCATGTATTGTTTTTGTTGCTCAAAAATGCCTTGAAAACATTTATTCTTACTGTGAGGAGGGTTTGCCTCTCCACAGCTCTGACCTGTAACTGAACTGTAACTCACAACAACAATGACATCTCCTAGGAGACAGTCAGGTAGTGGACCCTCAAGTTACACTGTGCACCTTTAAATACTGCAGAAATGTGATATTTTCAAAGGACAGGCACAAAAATGAGACAAAATAAATCATGTGTGAAGAAACTGTAAGAAACACAAATATTCTGATCATTTCATATTGTCACATAAAACCTTTGTCACTTTAGACTTACTCACAGTTCTCACAGTCACTCACAGTACTGTTACCTCAATAAAAATATGACTCAAGTAGGAGAATAATGCTGCGTTCTCCTGAATGTTGGTGGTCCATAAATCTGAGTCACTTCTCCTGACATCTGCTGTAAATAAAATAAAGACGCCTTTTATTGTCACTATACATTTGTACAGTCAACACTGTCCACATGCACAATGACATGAACAGCACCTCTCCAGTGTACACAGTGTACACACAGGTCACTTCTGTGTGTATAGTGTACACAGGGTACACACAGGTCACTTCTGTGTGTATAGTGTACACAGTGTACACACAGGACACTTCTGTGTGTATAGTGTACACAGGGTACACACAGGACACTTCTGATGCAGTGTAAAGGGAGTAGAATAGATTAGCAAATGCTACTGGTACTAGTGCCAGACAACAAAAAGAGAAAGCGGACTAGGCCGACCAAGACTACACCATCATACACACTACTGTAAAATACTGCAGTATATTAAATACTGCACTCAGTCAAAAATATTGCTCTGTTTTGAATATTGCATATCATAATAAATAAATATTGTTCCATTGCAGCAGTCGGGGAAAATATGGATGTCCGAGAAAGTTTAATGTTTATTTTGTTAGCTTATTTAATTAGCATTAATAATATTAATGCCGCTTGCTTCTGCTAATAAATTGAGTCTGTTAGCTAACATTAGCTGTCGGGGGCTCGGATAAGGCAGTTTGACATTACATGCTCACAAATCCATCAGTCTGCTCCCAACTAGCCCGAGTTTCCCAACAGAACAGAACAGAATGCAGTAAAAGTACACTGCTAGAAAAGCATTTATTTATTTAGCAAACCATTTATTTTAAAAGTGACTCAAGTAAACGTATCAAAGTACCACCCAGCATGAAACGATCCAGAAATTTGGTGCCACAATTATGGCCAAAATAACTGTGATGAACAATGATCTCATGATAATTAGTGACAGTTTAGAAGTGTTATGGATATGAAAAAGTTACAGTATTGTACTTTACTATATGTTGTTATGTTTCAGTTTGTATTCGTAGTTTAAGCGCATTAAACAACTTGGATGGTTGCGTTCTGCAGTTTGCACACACTGCTCCTCATCGTTTAACACTTTTACGTATCCACAGGCCCAGTTCATTTAACTCCATTGGCTCTGCAGTTCTAACGCTCCGTCTACAGCGACTCTCCTCGCTGTAAAGATCAAGAGTGTTTTAAAAATGCAAATCCACCACACTTAGTTTCAGCTTTGACTTTTATGGAATCTGGGAGGGATTTGTCTAATATACGCCGGGGGAGAAGGTGAAAAACTGACAGCAGTAAATGAACAAGTTCGAAATCACTCAAGAACCTGTTTAGAAAATGCTTCCGTAGGTTTGCAGAAATGCTCGTGGTTCAGCTTGAGTGAAGCAAATAGTTTTACAGAGTTTTTTCCAGACTTCTGACTGCTTTTTCCTGACAGCTTTGCACAAATTGGAGTAAAATGTATTCACCTTTACTTCAAAAAGATATTACACAAGTACAAGCACAAAGTAGCAATACAAGAAATTACCAGTAAAAAAGTATTTGGGCAACGTGTTACTCAAATAAGAAATTAGATGATACAGATACACAATACACAACAAGTACTATAACTATACTAAAGACAGGATATTGTACTTCTATGGGATCTTAACTGTTAACACTTGCTCCCGGCGCTAAGTAACTCCCGTTCAGAGCCCTGTTACAGCACAATCATCATGCATCCTGCTAATAAAACTACTGCATCAGGTTTGTTAAATTGTTGTGTACAGTTTTGGATTATTTTGGGGGTTTTTATGGAGAATTGTGAGTGATGATAAGCGTGAGATCACTAGATGACTCAAACATGCATGGATGACGTTTGAAATCTCTTAAAGTATGTTTCTGAGGGGACTTTTTAATTCCAAATTAATTGTTCCGAAGTAAAAAATAATAATAATAAAAATCTCTCTCCTTCAAGTTTATATGGAAATAATTCAGAATTGAAGTTTACAGGGGAAAACTCATTAAAATGTCTTTATTTAATTTGTCCACGGACTCCACGGACAAAGATGTAATCTGATTATTATTTTGAAGAAGAAGAAACGTTTACATGATCCAGGAATAAATTAATTCGGCTTTAAAATTGGAATAAACCCCCACTTACTTCAGAATTAAGTTGAATTCCAGATAATCATTTAGGAATTAAGTGTTTACATGGTCTTTTTAAAGCAGAATTCATGTTTATTCATTTATTAGATTATTTTTATTCAGAATTTAAGCTCTCGTGTAAATGTGGCTCTGCCCTGTTCACAGCCAAGTCTTTCTGATACAAACACCTGGCTGCAGGGGCGGAGCTTGAAGTGTGCATACCTGTTCCACCAATCACACTGTTTCTTATACCTCCAGACTCCGCCCCCTTCACCTCTTTCACATCCCCCTTTACTCCTCCAGGTCCCACCCGGTTCAGCTCTACTTGTTTCCGGGCGGAGTTCAGGTGTTTGCTTTTCCAGGGTTCATTCTCTTTCCTGCCTTTAGATGGCGCTAACACTAAATCACAGTCGAGAGGAGTGTATACATACTGTAGATACTGTTTAAATTTGTACGTGTTTTCAGTCATGTACTTCTTAATCTTTGGCCTAAACATCTTGCAAAACGACATGACATTTGTACTCCTCTGTAAGCGATTTAGCAAAATAAGAGTGCTCTCCTGAGCGGGCGTCTCGTCTCGCTCGTGTCTCGTCTCAGATGTTCACAGCGTTTGTCTGTTTGAGTCACTCATCCACACCAGATTTGAACTTATTTGGTTAGATTAGGCACAAGACAGACTGACAAATCTGTTTAGAGAGAAAGAGAGGAATGAACAGAGAGGAGGGGAAAGAACGGCATGTAAAGAGAGAGAAGAGGAAGATAGAGAGAGTGATGGAGAGAGAGAGCAACAGGAGAGAGAGAAAGAGAGTGGGACATAGAAAAAGGAGGAAGAATGAGAGAAGAGTGAGAGGGAAGGAGATAGAGAGAGAGAAGAAAGGGAGGGAGCTATAAAAGAGGAGGAGAAAGAGAGAGGATTGGAGATAGAAAGAGAGGGGGAGGGAGAAAGAGAGAAGAGAGAGTGGGTTATAGAGAGAGGGAGAGAGATATAGAGAGCGAAAGGAGAGAGATGGAGAAAGGTAGGGAGGGAGAGAGAGTGGGAGAAAAAGATAGAGAGTGAGAGGAGAGAGAGGGAAGGAAAGAGAGAGAGAGAAGAGGGAGAGAGTGGGAGATAAAGATAGAGAGTGAGAAGAGAGAGAGGGAAGGAAAGAGAGAGAGAAAAGAGGGAGAGAGTGGGAGACAGCGAGAGAGGAGGGAGAGAGAGAAAGAGAGAAGGAAGGAGATAAAGAAAAGAGGTAGATGTAGAGAGAAGGAGAGAGGTAGAATGGGGGCTATAATAGAGAGAAGAAAGAGAGAGGGAGGGAGATAGAGAGAGTGGGAGATGGAGAGAGAGGAGAGAGAGAGAGAGAAGGAAATAGAGAGAGGGAGGGAGATAGAGGAGGGAGAGAAAGAGAGAAGGAGGGAGATGGAGAGAGTGGGAGACAGATAGAGAGATAGAGAGAAGATGGGGCTTTATCAGAGAAGGAGAAAGAAAGAAACAAAGGGAATGAGAGAGGGAGGGAGATAGAGGGAGGGAGATAGCAAGAGAGAGAGAGAGGGGAATGAGATAGAGAGTGTGAGGAAAGAGAGAGGGAAGGACATGGAGAGAGAGGGGATGAGAGATAGAGGGGGAGGGAGAAAGAGAGAACAGGTAGATAGAAAGAGTGGGAGAGAGAGAGTGAGAGGAGAGAGAGGGAAGGAGAGAGAGAGAGAGTGGAGGATAGAGAGAGAGGAAGAGATACAGAGAGCGAAAGGAGAGAGAGGGGGAGAAAGAGAGAGAGGGAGAGAAAGTGTGAGATAGAGAGTAGAGAGGGGGAAGGAGATAGGGAGAAAAAGAAAGAGAAGAGAGAGAAGAAGGGGGGAGAAAGAGAGAGAAGAGGAAGATGGAGAGAGTGGGAGAGGGAGAGAGATATAGAGAGTCAGAGGAGCGAGAGAGGAGGGGGGCTATAACAGAGGAGGAGAAAAAAGAGAGAAAGAGAGAGGGAGGAAGATAGAGAGAGAGAGAGAGAGAGAGAGAGAGAGAGAGAGAGAGAAGAAAGGCAATGGCAGAAAGAGAGAGGGAGGGAGATAGAGAGAAAAGAGGGAGAGAGGAAGAGAGAGGGAGGAAGAGAGGGAGACTATAGGACAGAGGAGGAAAAAAAGATGGATTGAGGGAGAAATAGAGATGATAAAGCAGAGGGACACATGAAGAGGAAAGAGAGGGCGAGATGACGGATAGAGAGAAAGAAAGAAAAGCAAAGAGAGCGAGAGATGAGATAATGAAGCTGGATAATGGCTCTATTCTTCAGAGGGCGCTCCACAGACAAACAGAAGAACAACGGAGTCAAGACGGAGGGTAAACAAGAGATTACTCAACAAAAACAGTGGTCCAGCGGCCCAGAAGACCGATTCTCACTGAGACCACGTTCTGTTGTTGTGTCCCTAGGCAAGACACTTCAAGATTTGAGACGGTATTGTTAAAGAAAAATTATCTAATTACGTTTAAATCAGACACTGCGGATTTCACCTGTTTTGCCTGTCAGTCTGTCCCAGGGCAGCTGCGGCTACAACAGAGTCTTACGATTTAGCTGTTCTAACAAGACACAATATTATAGCCTGGTGCACTAATCTGTCTGTGTGTCTTCAATAGAGACTCCTGCGCCTCCACACAGCGTTTAAAAGTCCTAAATTACACAAAATTTACTCATGTGAACTTCATTTTGAGTCTGTCTACTTCCCCATAGCTCAAAATGCTCTGTTACACCTTGTGATGTCATGTAGAGGCAGTTTTCAAGTTAACAACTAATACTTTTTTTTTTTTTTTACATTATTTCAGTACAGATCGGCAATTCCAGGAGTAAAATGATCCAAATGATTCTAGTGAAGGTGTGTGGAATTTAAAAACACAGTGGAGCACTTCCTGTATCACATTGCAAAAAAAAGCTTGGCCAAAATGTAAAATATAAACACTTAAATCTATCATGACTTAAAAGTAGTGAAATTAATGGTTCATGCAGCAAGATCATCAAGTTTTCTTAAAATACACAGCAGAAAGGGAAGTGTTAAAACTCTCACAGAATCAGTTTGAACATTTTCTCAGGGTTTATATGTTAATATTAATATTAATTAAGTAACTTTAAGTTAATATTAATTAAGTTAATATTAATATTAATTAAGTAACACTGGACCAAAGTTTCTGTTTAACCCCAAAATCAAGAGTCATATTAATGTTTTGGGAGTAAACAAATCACACTTTGTAGGATTATCTTGATTTAGCTAAACAACACACATTTATTTTTGTTAATTTGTATTTGTACACTTTATTTTAGTTCATTTAAGATGAAATTATGTACAAAACTGGTTCAAACTGGTCTTCTTTGGTGGGAGTTTGAATTGATGGTGCGAGGTGCCAAATTAACTAGTGGAATTGAATTGATGGTGCGAGGTGCCAAATTAACACTAGTGGAAGTTGAATTAACTTCAACCATATCAACTCTGGCAAATAAGCCCAACTCCTATTGTCATTTAACTTTCAAATAGTTAAAATAACACTTTTTTGTGTTTAAACAACCTGAAATGTTAACCCTCCGGTTTTTGCTGTGTACCTCTAGACTAGAACAGACTCAGAACTAGTAAGTAGAGAATAAATCTTAAAACAAGATGAAGAACCTGATATGAGTTTTAAAATCAGAGAAATTTGCAGATTCACAACATCACATAGAAAAGAACTCTAAAATCTGCAGGGTTTGTGTGTTAAACATGTGTGAATGAAGCAAAACACAACTTTTATATGTTTTAGATGAAGAAACAACATTCTAACAGATCAGAAAATAGTGTAATATGGCCCTTTTAAACTGATGTGTCAACAGGAGGTCACTGTACATCAGGGCAGTAAGAGCCCGGCTGCCCCTCTGCTCTGGACTCACTGGAGCAGGTATTAACTTCAGGTTCAGGGTCCGGGGCTGTCACATTGTCACATGAGCACACTTAAGAACTCCCCTGTGCCACTGTTCATTAGACATCAGTGGCATCAGGCGGAGGGTGTTCTGTGCAGTCACCATGGAGACGCAATACACACATTAGCAAACACTGCCAGAAACGTTTTAAGTCTGTATCTCACAAAAAACCTCAAGAAATATAAAAAAAAAATATGGATTTAAATATTATTAATGAATTCTACATATCTATGGACTATTGTTTTATCCCAGTTTGAAGTCCTGAGTCCCCCGCCCAGCAGATTGATCCAAAACCACTGGTTTGTCCCAGTTTTATACAAGAAATGTCCCAGTGTCCCTACAGAGGCTTTCAAATCTCATGTCATCAGAATGTTAAAAATTCTGGAATGAGGCAAGTGAAGATAAAATGAAACTAACATTATATATTTATAATAACTAACTGAGTCACAGACCTATATGGTGATTGTTTTGTGACATTATAACTAAAAATAAGCAACATGGATGGAAAAAAATACAGTTTTCTAACCCTAAAATCGTATTTGGGCTTCACAAAAAGTAACATTTATGATGAAATGTGTCATATATCTGTAGATGAAGTGAAAAACTGTTGTGGGCTCAACATTTCTGTGAGGATTTGTCCAGTAAAACCTCAAAATGTGGATTTTGTCTTTGTAAAAATGCTTAGTGTGGATCATAAACTCTTGTTAAATAAACAAATCATGTAAAACACAATTGTGTTTTTAAACTTGGCTCTGAATCATTCACATGGATCTGAGAGGTTTGACTTTTCCAAATTGTCCTTGATTCTTCATCATTTGTGATATTCTGAAATTCATCTCATGAAAGTCACATTATGTTCCACTTCACTTTTGCCTCCAGCTGCTCCATTCTGGAATTTAAGAATTGGAATTTGTTTTTCTTCACAATTTTTCAAAGGCTCTATTTTTGGCATTTGTTTAGGTAAAATATATTAAAGCTGCTTAAAAATGACACACACAAACTGACTATACTGACACATGAATGGTCTCAATTTTCACAATTTTCAACAATTTTCCTTAATTACACACTCCTTTCACAATTTCATTTTTTATATATTACCAACCACTAAAAATACAGGGGTGTCCCAGTTTTTTTTATTTTGAAAATCTGGTCCTATCGTAAAATGGTCTTAACAGGTTAATTTTAACCTGCTCTACATGATCCTGGTGTTTTTATTTAACTAGTTTGTCTGTAAATAATTTTCTAATATGGAACTTGGCTGCAAATTCACTACTGGAGCCAAATGTTATTGGTGAAGTCACACTCCCATAGTCAGAGAGTGCGTTTACATGTGCACGAGAAACTAGGATGCTCATATTCCTGTGTACATATGGTACCAAAGTATCCTGGATATTTACAGTGGTTGCTATGGTAACTATGGCACAGATATGGGAAACTTAAGCCTTTTCAAGTTTCTAATGAGAAAAACACTCACATACATTCAAGTAAGAACATATGTAAGACTCTGGAGCACTGCCACAGCAAATAGTATTTTCACTATTTATTGTAAGAAGTCTGTATAACTAATGTAACAATTTCCTCCAAACGCACCAGAGCAGAGACACAGAAGGAGGTTTTAAATGAAGAGTCTCAAACCATTGACCTGAACATTGCTCCTTTACGTTTGCTGAGTTAGCATCTGCACTTTGTCACATTAGAATGTAGCCTTAGGCCTTGAGGTTTGCTTTGAGGCTTCTAACTTTAAAGATGCAGTGTGTAACTTTTCTTCATCAAAGATGAATCGATCCTGCATATTGTGGGTTGAACAGCAGGGTTTATTTTCACTAGTGTATGAAGTCAATCAGATTTGGCATTGGTTTAGTCCCAGTTTGTTTAGATCTGGTTCATTCAGTCACGACTTGGCCCCATTATGATCTTGGTTTAGTCTGAGTTTACTCTAAAAACTGTCAGTAAGTGCAACTAGTTTAGACCTTGTAGAAAGACCTGGTTTGTCCTGGTATTATTTTAATCCTGGTTTAGTCCCACTTTGTTTGTTTATTTTGAAATATCTTGAAAACGTGTATTCTCCCTGAACGGGCTCGCCTCTGCACAGATCTGATCTGTGTATGACCCTGTGGCATCACCTGCTTGTCTACATGGAGCTTTATTTCCATAGTGTGGAACATTCCAGTTAAAGCAATAACTCCATGCATATCTCCATGGAGACAAGCAGATAAGCAACTGACATGGAAGGTCAAACTTTTACACATCCACATTTTTGTCCTCATGAAGTCAGTGCCCAATTCTCTCATTTTAAAGTCCTAATAACGAGTTTTAAAGTCGACTGTGAATCTGCCCTTGCCATGTGGCACAGGGGCACAGGGGCATTTTCCTGGAGAACCTCCTCCAGCAGGTCAGCTCCACATGGCTCCATTTGCACATTCACTTGTGAATGTTGTAAAAAGACAAAAGAAAGAGATTCACACAAACCCCGTATGATCGACTATGTGTAAAGTGTCCATCTCTGTCCCTGTGTCCATGGGAGCTGGTTTAGCCCTAACAGGACCTTTGCACCTGTGTCTCTGTGGGGCACCTGGTGTCCAGGCCCTGGTGGGGATTTGCAGAGCTTTGCTGGGCACTTGGCACAGGCCACTGTGGGTCACTCACTGATGAAAACATGAGCTCATAGCAAATCAGTTTGATCCAGTGTGAACAGAATTAGTAAAATAACTACTCCTTTTTTCTTGTAGTGGTGCAGAGTTTCTCCAGGACATGGCCACACAGCCCACGTGCTTCCACAGCGAGAGCAGGCTCAGAGGCAACTGGAGTCAACAGAACTTCTAATTATGACTTTAAACTCATAATTATGACTTACTGTGAATTTAGATTATCTGGCAAAAATTGACTTCCATTAGTCAAATTTTTAAGTTGAATTTTGTGTAATATATTATTCCCAGATGTATCAAGAACTGACTAAATTTAGAAGTTTGGCTGTGATCCACTCCCTCTCAAGAAGCTACTGGGTTAGTATCGAAATGTTGGGTGGAAATGTTTTCATTCATTCATTTATTTTTGGTCAGTGTAGAACTCCTACATACAAGTCTACAAGTCTACACATTATATTCAGCCTGACGCCAATAAAATAAACATATTCAAACTTCAATGAGCAGGTGTAGGCAGAAGCTAAAGCTTATTATGCTCACCCTTATCTCCAACTACAGCACGTTCATGGACATTCATCTACAAATACAACATGGACATTTCACTACATCATAACAGAAAAAAGCAATTATTAGAATTATCACAACATTTTACTGTTGTTATTCTTTCAAATATTTTTAGTAGTATATTCTTAAAATGATTTGATTTGTAAGAGAAATCACAAAATTTTTCTTTTTCTTTTTTTTTTTTTTAACAAGAACCACTACAACTACTACACCACTACTTCTACTACTTCTGCTTCTTCTATTACTTCTACTACTACTTCTACTACCCACTATGACTATGATTTTGTGGCCGCCAAGTTCTGCAACAGGTCAATGAAAAACCTTTGAGGACAAAATCAATGACAGAATGGTTTTATTTTCTGAGGTGAATGTGAAGTCAGAGGTCGTGTTGTTCACAACAATTAAAAAAAAAAAATATATACATATGTAATATTTTCTGTCCATTGTCAAAACACTCCAGACTCAAGCAGAACATTTCCTCAGTATATACTGGAATACTGATGGTGAGTGAGAAGTCGCCCTGGAATCCCTCCTGGTGGTTTATTTGGTGGTTTATTTGGTACGTGACTGTCTCGGAGGTCTCGTCTTTCTCATTTTGTTTAAATTGAAATCGCTCGGTCCATTTGACTCCCAGACCCTGCAGGTCGTTATCCAACATTTTGCTTATTTTTGATTTTCTTTACCAAATACATATTTTTTACATGATGTCTTGCGGATGTGACTGCTTTGGTGGTGATGGTGACAGTGGAGCTTTCTAAGCTGGTTCCATCTTCACCACAGTCGCAGAGGACCCTCAGAGCATACTCTGTCTCAGGCTGAAGTCCAGATATCACCTTCTTCTCAGAATCAGCCGACGAGAGACGTGTATGATTCTTCTCACATTCAGATACTTCTCTCGTCCACTCATCCCCGTCTCCAGCCTCAGAAAACTCCACAAAGTATCTGTGAATCTGGACGCCTGGTCCCACCTCGGCAGGTTTCTTCCAGTGGACGCAGATCTCTGAGGAGGTGGAGGTGGCAGTGAGGCCTTGAGGTGGGCTGCATGGTAAAGTTTTCATGCAGGTGTCAGGAGCAGCAGGGCCCACACCCACCTCAGTGACGGCTCTCACTCTGAAGCTGAACTCTGTGTTTGGGCTCAGGTTTGTCACTGTGGCCTCTCCAGCTTCAGCCTGGAGCTGCTGCTTCCACTGCTCCTGTCCTTTCTCACAGAACTCCACTCTGTATCCACGGACGTTCTCCACTCCCACTGAGAGAGCTCTGACCTGCAGACTCACGCTGTTTGCTGTGGCTCTGACCACAGTCACAGAGCCAGGTTTAGAAGGGAGCTCAAAGTTCTCACTGGTGAAGAACCCATCTTCATAAAGATGGACGGTTGCACCTTTGTCGTTCATGTCAGCTGAGCCCACTGCCAGAAACTGAAGATACTTTCTGTCCTGATCTTTGTTGGCTTCTGCAAAATCACCAAAAATCTTTGCTTTGAGTCTCATTTGTTGGATTACATCTTTATTTCTGAACCAGGGTTTAGGTTCTGTTTCAGGCTCATTGGTTTCAAGTCCTTCTAGGTGGTTCTCCAGTTCTTTGAGGTATGGCTCTGCACTTTCCAGAGATGTAAACACAAACACCAGGGCTTTCTCTGGGTCACAAACCTTCTCACTGAGGACATTTTCAGAGGAGATGATTTCTGTGTTTTTTATCAGTTTTGTGAGGGCTTTTATGGTGTTAGCCTCTTGACTGACCCTGTCCATCCAGTGGTTCAAACGGTGAGAGCTGAACGGACTCTCCACTGTTTTCTTCAGGACAGCTGCTAGTGCCACTTCCTCCTCTCCTCCTCCACGGATTGATGGAAGCTGTTTGGCCAGTGTTTCCTGGAGTCCCAGCCTGAACTCGGAGCATAAAGCATTGAAGGTTTTAACTTTTTTGGAAATGTGTGAGAAGTTCTGACCTGCAGGACTCTTCAGAATATCATTACACCTCATGTTCAGCTCCCTGAAGTCTTCCAGGATGCTCTCCGCTTTAGTGACTAACCTCAGACTGATCTGACGCACCACTTTAGATGCTCTGGAGTCTAAGCTGCTGAGTGGCAGCAGGTGCACCATCACTGGGACTGCATTCTCTCCATTGGAGCCCAGAAGTGTGGGGAGGTCTTGATAAACTTTGACGGATTCTTCAAAAGTTGTTGGGCTTTTGTCTAAACAGAAATCTCCGTAAAAAGTACAGGAGAAGTTGTTCACTTTTTCTCTGTCTTTGTCCTCCATTTTCAGAGACCCTCCTCCATCAACCGAGATCAGTGGGATTTTTTGAATCATCAGCTTCAGTTTTCCCTGAATGTCTTGGACCTGTTCATCTTTAGATGTTTCTTGGTCGAACACAAAGAAGGCCTGGGCGCCATAGAGGATGGCTGTCACTACATGAGTTGCCAGACCTTTCTCAATCACTTCGTGATGCTTAATGTTGTCTCTTCCGAGCTGGTTCATGGTCAGTGCTTTGAACACTGTGGTGGTTTTGTACTGCAGAGCGACTCGGGCCTGTTTTTTGGAGCTTTTGTTGTCCTTCAGAAATTTTGCTGAACCTCCAACATTCACAAGTCCACTTAGAAAACTGGCTTTGAGAGCAGCGTCCACTGACAGTGAAGAAGCCTTCTCTGAGACCGAGTCGGACGCCACGATCTGAAACTGTGTGTTGGGTTTGGGGGTCACTCTCATGTCACTGTCCAGCTTTTCTCTGTCCCAGAACGTCAATCCTGAAAACAAACACAATATGTGGATCAATAATAAAAAATAATATTGTTGCATGTTCTCATTTCATGAAGTGAAGGCATCAGTGGTGCCCGTGGTGACTGGAGCTCTGGGGACTGTAACCCCCACGTGTCCTGTTTACAAGTGCTCGCACCATCAAGTGAGTGTAGAAGGTAAAGCTGAGCTCTGATAGACGTGGACTTAAACATCCTACACCTTTATTTTACACAATAAGTCCTGAATATGTCCAGGAGAGACACGAGCAAATCTGATATCCATCTCCTCTCTTTATTTACATCCAAATAAAGTTTTAGCCAGCTAAGCGATTGTTGGTGTTACTGATTTTAATCTAACAGAAACGAGGGAATGAAAGGTTCCACCTTGATACAGTGAAGTCCCATTGAAAATGGACTGTTTCTCTGTGTTTATTTTCTGTGTGACTGTAAACAGCTGCTACAAAATCCACAGACACGCAGACGGATCTGAGCAGTGATGGTCTCTAAATGGTAAATGGTCTCTATTTATATAGCACTTTTTCCACCACTGAAGGCACTCAAAGCGCTTAAGTGATGTAAAACATCTCATTTAATATGAACACACTGTGACCCCTCTGTGACCCCTCTGTGACCCCTCTGTGACCCCTCTGTGACCCCTGTGACCTCTTTCTTTCAAACTGACCTGGGATGAGTTTGTCAGATCTGCGGTCGTACAACATGCCCAAGTGGAAGCTCCGGCCCAGAGCCGCCATCTCCAAAGGTTTATTACAGTCTGGATCCATCTGAGCACAAGGAAAAGGTGTTTAATACTGACACATGAAGGGCTGCCTGAGCTGGGCCTTATCCTCATGATAACAAACTTTGAAATGCGATCTTTTACTGAAGAATATATAGATGAGCTATAAGTCACATTTAAATTGATAAACAAACAAACAAAAAAATGTAATGTACACTGTCATTAAACAAGCTGCAATAGCTGTGTGGAACATTTTAGTATTTATCTGTGAGTCATAGATTACCCAGTCAACCCTCACATCTAATCTAATCTAATACAGAAAAAAATTACAGAAAGACAAATACAAAGAAATATCCCCAAGACAAACATCTTGAAAAGTCAATGTAGTCATTTTGATAACAGGCCTACTTATATTTGGGTCAATGACATGACGTGTGTCCAGATGCAATTTCTTCAGATAAAAAGGTTCAAATTTCATAATAATTCCCCACATACCTGTAGTACAAATCATGAGTTCTTCTGCATGTTTTTTGTCCTTAAAGTGTCAAATGTTCATGTGGTGCGACCGTCCGCCCTTAACTCAGGATTTTTAAACTTCTTTAAAATGACTTTAAATCTGATCACATTTATTTTCTTTTTTGTTGTGATTATATATTTTAAGTGTTTTTAGTTCCACATGAAATTTCATCTTTCTTGAATAGATATTTCCCCCATAATATTCAAACAAATATTGTCTGAGCGTGTCCATTTTTTCAAATCTCATGTTTTCATGTTTTCAAATCTCAATCTCATGTTCATATGACTCACAACTTAGATTAACATCCCAACCATGTTTTAGAAAATAAAACTATTTTAAAGTTATTCTCGCTTGCACCACATGAAATTTTTTAAGGTCATAACCAATTCATGTACATATAAATGTCAAACATAGATTTATGCACCTGAAAATTTTGGATGTTGGAAATCCTTATACGTCATTGACTCTTTTACATAAAGCAATCAGTGAGCTCAAATAACTGTGCTTAAAACTCATCATAGAGCAGAAAAGAACCAGAATCTTGAATGAGGGATACATCTCAAGAGTAAAAAATGAACGAGCTCATTTTAAGGCTTTAAAAACGTGTAATGCAACCCAACGTAAATAAAAGAGTGTACTCACGGTGGAGCAGGTGAGAGCGTCTGATGCAGAGTGGAGCTGGAGCTGCCAACAACGCATTATTTCTTTAAAGAGACACTCCCTTTGAATCATCACAAAGACAATAGGACCAAGAGCCGCTCGTCTTCATACCCGACATTCTCTGCAAAACCGGCTTGCAGAGTGTTTCTATGAATTTTTGAGCTATAAAATTACCTGGAATTGAATAAATATAAGTTAATATAAGTTTAATGTCATACTGTGGAACATTCCAGGCATCTCCGAGCAGGTAACGGATCCTCCACCAGAGAAGTTACATAATGCACGTTTACGTATCAGAAAAATGTGAAAGTAAAGTGAAAGTACTGTAAAATTATCCACATATCAGTGGAAGTGTTGCAGGGAAAACTATGGGAAATGGATTGGAGCTTCTTTTATTTAACATTTATTTTAAACCTTTAAACTTAAGATTTTCTGACTGGTTGAGTCATGGAAGAAATATACATGACCATTTTAAGATTATACAACCAATTTAGAACTAGTAACTCAAGAATAAATGAAACAAGATGAAGAACCTGATAGAAGTTTTAAAATCTTGGCCAGATCAAAGAAATTTGTAGTCAAATTTTGCATTGAAATAGCATCAAACTGCACAATCGTAAATCTTATCCAACTCCTTGCCTCCTCCGTCTTCGAACCGCTGACCCATAACTCGCTTCTCCACGTTCAGACTCCTCCCCCTTTTATGAAACTTCACCGATCCGCCCTTTTGTGACCTCTGACCTAAATATAACCAGTTTTACTCCGGCGTACAACAAACTGTGATTTAACACTCTTCAAATCCATTACGTAGACCGCACCCGTGTCAAGGTCCAAGCCGCTGTGGGCACAGTCTAATGCCTGGAGATGCATTACAGAACTGTCACGTTGAACTATAGGCCATTGTAAATCTATGAAATGTATTTAGGACAGAGAAGGTTATGGTTTGGAGCTAAAACGCCTCATGGACTTTAATATTTGTTGTCAAAACCGTTGTTGTTGTTGAACGTGGAATAGTGTTAATAATATTTCATAAGACTTAAAAAAGAACTTAAAGGGCCCATTTTAAACTGTTTTCTGATCTGATATAAGCTTCAAAAACAGACCTGGAGTT
>JACN01133107.1:0-23752 GCA_000787155.1 Scartelaos histophorus | reverse complement strand
ACCCTAGTACTGTCACCACAAGAACATGTCAAACTCAACTGATGATGCCATTTTCAACAAAACAGAGCACTTCCTTTAATCACAATAGGGTGTTACACTAACCTGTGCATGATTAAACAATAATTAAATTGTGTCTGAACTTACTTGTACACTTGGAAAGTGAAGGTGTGAATGACATGCTTCCTTATCAGCAGTTTTAACTTAATATTTTTGTTGTTCAACTACCCCAGTACTTATTTCACAAGAATTTGATTCCATAAAAATAGTGCCCAATAGATCACCTCAGATGGCAGAGAGGCAATATTGAAAGCATTATTGTACTGCTTTTATTAGCTTTATAAGCTGCTGATGTCATTTGAAATTCCCAGGAAATGCACAATATGGTGTGACTTATTACTGAGCCCCCTAAAGGGATCGCTCTAAATATATCCACCATGACAAGGCTGCATCTCCTAGCCCCAGATCTAAACCCAAACACACACTCCCATGGGAATACAAAGTGGTCTACGGTGAAAATAAAACAAGCAAGAGGTCACCTCAAGATGCAGACATGTGTTTTGGTATATAATTTAAAGAGTACATGTAGGTTACATTCGTTTTTAAATAATTAGGCTACTTCAATATAACCAACATTGTAGTTGGTTAAAATACTGCTGAAAGACTTCTGTTACCCATGGCAACAGAATCATCTGATCAAGTCTGCACAACGTGGGACAAGGGAAGAGACATTTCAGTTCACAGTCACAAAGATGCATTTAAACTGTCTCAACAATTATGATCGCTGTAATGTGGCACTTTTCTCATTTACTTTTGATTTCTAGGGAGTTAACTCATTTATTTTACTGCCACATATAATGCTGTGATTTGAACATTTGACATTTATTTAAAATATATGATATATAGAGTCTCTAATCAGGATTTGGGCTCGTACGAAGAACTAACTGGCTTGTGACCTCTACTACAGGTACTCCTTTAATATTTACAACGCAGGAATAGTTTTATGATACAGTGGGGTAAGTCTTGGTCCAGCAAAGTAACTCACTTTCAAGAAATCAAAATATCGACTTACATCTATGCACAGTGACATTGCCTAGATATTTTCAGTTTTAATCAGAAGCTCTTGCACTATAACCAGTTTGACATTCTATAATAACTGACCCATGAGTCTGTAACATGTTATGTACAGAAGAATCAGCAGTGACATAACTCTACAAGAAGAGACATTAAATAACAAGTCAAGCAGAATTCCCATAGCAACTGTTCACTTGACCATCCAGTGCCGTGTATTTTAAACATGGTTTGGCTGCTGTGTTTACATTGGTACTGTCCTTATGGCCCCTGGCTCATTCCTGCCATACCACAGGGACATTCCAGGCCTCTCTCCCCCTCAGAGATCAGGGCTGCCCCGGGATCACAAGTCCAACCCTCACACTTATGTCAAGAGCTCAATTACTATGTCATTATACGCTTCACTTGTGACTACATCTGCACTGGTGTCTTAAGCTTGTGGTGGAACAGCCAAGCAAATAACACAGATGAAAAGATCAACTTAAAGGTGCACGCTGTAACTTTCTGGTAGAGGGTCGGTCAAATGCTTTTCTCTGTCTGGAATGTTTCACTGTATAGAAATAAACCTTTATATCATCATGGAGACCAAATCGGACCAAATTAAAAGGTCAGATCTGTGGAGAGGCGATCTCGTTCACAGTCAGAATGTTTGTTTTTCTCATTTTTGAGCTATAAAACATCCGTAATTGAGTAAATGTAAGGTAGAAAGTAGGTTTAATTGCAAGAAGACAATTTCATTTGACTTTTTTTCATTACAATGCATATAAAAAGTAGAAATTAATGAACAAATGTCACACGCTAGCAGCAGCAAAACCCATTTTTCTTGATCACATATATACTTTTGCTAATGTTCATAGGAAAACAGGACTGCGCTGCTATCCGTAATGTGTCAGGTGTACTCCCATCTGAACAAGCAAGCATTTTGGCATGTACCCCTCCTCCTACTCCTGCTGTCTGTCACCAAATCCCACCAAAACACCAAAAATACAGCCCTCCCCAGCAGAGATAACAACAGTGCCCTATCCTTCCACTCATCTATAATCAAACACAGGCAAGTCTGAATGACATTAGCAGGTGAATCACATACACAGACACTCTCAGGATTTCAGGTAACACTCCATACTAGAGCTCACTCCTTATATAGATTGCATAGATTAGTCCACAGGCAGAAAGCAGTTTGTATTGAAGGCTGGTATAGCATGAAATACATCAAATACATAATGTCAATCAAAAGATTTACTTACAATTGATTCTCACCAAATGTCACAACAGAATAGACCCGTTTCACAGGGTCCTGCAGTAAAATCCATTGATAAAACGTGTCATTGCTAAAAAGCTAAAAGAATTACACCTCGAGTAGAGAGACCCGTACACATCAGAGTTTATGGTGTGGTCTGTGTGTATGTGTGTGTTCATAGGAGGTAAAGCGAGGGACTGGAGGAGAGGAGAGAGAGAGGCAAGAGGCACAAGGAGTACAAGCTCAGTGGCTGCAGTGAAAATGGGAGGGGGCTGCTTGGACCAATGGGGAGAGAGGGAGCAGAGATGGCAACAAAGAGACAGGTTTTTGTGTGTAATTCCTGCCTTGACTGTGTTTTTTATCTTGTCTTGATCTATGGCAACACCTGTAATACAACCAAGACATATAAGCATTGTTAAAGATTTATATATACTTCCTTCTTAGTATAATAAATAACTGATAGAAATAGTGTGGTATTAGTACAGGAAATGATACCTAAATGTAGGGATGTAACAATATGCAACCAAAATATAATACAATAGCCTTTTGTTTAGTTAGTTTGTTATATATAGTTCTGTTGCATCAGCTGAAAAACTATAGGGAACTATAGAGGGAACTATAGACCCCCGTGCAATAATGTCAATAATGATAAACAAAAAAAAACAAAAAAAGAAAATTAAATTAAAAGGGAAAAAAGTAGCATATCCACTATTGTTGGCCTCTCCAAAATCTTGCAGGATATGGTTGTATTCGTTGTATCCTTGCTTAAATGGTAGCTGACGCAACCCTAGTGACATCTGCAAACAAATACATTTAATGAGAATTGATATTGATGAGCTGATCTTAAGATTTACACAATAACTCTGGAGACTAACAGCTGGTGATGCTGGAACCGAAAAGGGCATTTGGGGAGACCGAGCTGTTAAGAGATATGCTATCGTGCACAGCCCTGTCCTTCTAGTGCGTGAGCGTCACTGTGCGTATGATGGGGGTGGGGACCAAACTCTTTGCAGGATTTTGCTGCGGGAGCACCATGTTGCCATGGAGACTGCATCCAGTGCAGCAGAGCACGCAGATGGCAGTTTGCTCTGTGTCTGTATAAAACAGCCCAGCTTGGCCCTGACCTAACAATTATTAAAACTGGCCCTTGTGCAGATGTGCTTTGTGTGCTCCCAGGACCACACTGCTCAGCACTATTATGTGTTTGTATGTGTTTGGATGTGCAGCATGGAGGGAAAATGGTCACTAGACTCTTGCCAAGGCCTACCACAGTCACTGTGCACTGAAGTCAGACGCCCTGTAATAAAAACAGACCTGGAGGAACAGTCCTCTTATGGAGGCCCAAATAAACAAGATAACATGCATATGCTATGAATGTTGTTTAGTGATTAAGCTTTGGGTTCATTGTGGCGTAACCTAAATCAGTACAAAATAACATTTGATTAACTGAAGTTTACTGAATAATGCATGTTTGTGACTGCAGATGTTGACAAGAAAATACATGTATGTCTTCTTTGTGTTTACCTTCAGCATGGAAATACCAATGAAAACTAAGTCACCTTCATTAATGGCCACAGTCCCGGTTCAAGGCTGTACAATGCCTAAGAACACACACTTTTAATGGCACTTACCCCTCCATCGTGCTGTGTCTGTCTGCCTCTTCCACACTGGCTGGTAGGAATCTTCTTATTTAAATATCTTTAAATATCTCTGATTCCTGTGAAACAGAACATGGACATGTGTTTATCAGACAGGAGGCGCCTACACTTGAACAAGGCTGCCCCACATGTGGCACCAAAATCGTACATTGTACAATGTACAATGTTCTGTAAAATTGTTGGGCAGCTGAAACTTAAAGATAAGTTTTTAGGAAAGCGTGAGACACGTACGAAGGAGACAGTGTTGGGTTCTGGCGCCCTCTAGAGTTTGCTTTGGACATTACGCGTGTGCTTGTGGGATGAGGATAACGGTGCATATTTTAAAGTCAGGCCTATGTGCGCTTCAGACTGGTACGGCAGGTATTTGTACAGAAAATGCAACACACACAACGTACCCTTAAACTTACAAATAAAACATGTTTTAGGTAGTTTGACAACATTATTCTATTTGGATGTTTTCTGTATATAGTACAGACCTCGTGGCGCAACGGTAGCGCGTCTGACTCCAGATCAGAAGGTTGCGTGTTCAAATCACGTCGGGGTCAATTCTTTGCTCCCAATAAAAATAAAATAATTTACATCAGTGAACTCATCATCAGACGGTGACAGAACTGGATTTCTTCTGGCACAGTGAGGGAATAATAACATTGAAATGTTGCACAGCATCAATAGTTAAAGGTTGATGTAAAATGTCACAACAGACATAACAATTATCTTCTCACAACTGAACTCTCAGTTCCAAAGAACTTTTCTCTACTTCCGCACTTCTGCTTTCAGAATGCAATTGCTGTGTAGGAGTCATTTTTATTATGCTGGGATTGAGCACATAATTAACTAAAATTTCCTAACAGCCTACTCTACAATATATACACACAGTATACATACAGGTATATACATATACAAAGAAAAAACCTTCTTACTGTGGCTCTGCTCCACTGGTCTACTCCTTGTCGTTTCAGGCTCGTCTTCTTCAGTGCAGTTTGCAGTAGTGAGGGATTAACTTTCTCCCTCCTCAGAAAGGCCCTTTGTGCCTAAAAGCTTTGGCACAATGAAACCTGTAAGACTCCCTTCCTCTGACATGGGTCCAAGTTTCTGTGGGTATCCTCGTCTCTCTGCAGTGTTCAGAGTTGTGCGTCTCATCTTTCACTAAGAGACACACACACACACACAGTGTGGCCTGGTGTGACGGTGAGAGTGACTGTGAGCAGGTCATTGGGAGCCTTGAGGAGGAGACTCACATGAGAAGCTCCAAACAGAACATTACAATGAACCAGTTGTACTCCACAAGTGCTATTTACCATTAAACAAGACAGTCATGGCAAAGGAAGCTTATGTTTTGAACAAAGCTCTTCTTATAAATAAGGGATTTATACTATTTATGATTCATCTACAGCTTTGTGTCAAGATTACAATCTATGAAAACATTCTGCAGTGAAGGGCGTGTGGAAACCAGTGCAAAAAAAGAAGCTGTTTTAAGATTTCTTATTGCACTGAGGGAGGCAACGCTGCAAACAAACTGTTGCCCAAGTAACTCAAACTGAAGGTCCCTTTCTGTCCCAAGAATTCAGATGAATCATTCAATACAGCAGCACTCAACCACTGAAAAACAACAGCACCATGTTATACACAACAGTGTGTGCGCGTGTGTGTGTGTGTGTGTGTGTGTGTGTGTGCGTGCGTGTGCGTGTGCGTGTGCACATGTGTGTGTGCGTGTGTGTGTGTGTGTTTTCCATTACATCTACAGATATGACCTCACCAGAGATTTGTATATTTGGTTTCATTGTTGCTTTTTTGACAAAATTCCTTTGGAAATCCTGGTACTTTTTGTCAACCATTTCAGTGGTAAGTACTTTTACACAGGCTGAGAGGAAAGAAATAATAGATGAAGTGAAAAGTAAGAAGTGAAATTTGAGCAGGGGTGATGAGGGAGGTGTGTAGTGGCTAGACAAGATTTGAATTAATTATTATGAACAAGTGATAAAAACTGCCATATGTAGTTTAATTCATGCACAAAGATAAAGACAATAAAACAATGACACCTTCCTTCATAAAAGCAAGTCTCCAGTTGCCTTGTATCTGCTGAAGGGTAAATTTAAAAGAAATTCAGACAATGTAAAACATATTATAAAGCAGATTATAAAGCATAATGTCTCATAAATAAAAATTATCAAGTGCAAGATTTCAAAATGGTGGACTCATCAGTTTCTCCTGGTTTGTTTCGATTTCCAATTCGCTTAAAGAAAGATTTAATTCCCTGATTCTCAAATGGATTTGAGCTTTTACAAACTCTGACACTATCGTCTTTTACCACATCTCTCCTCGATCCGGACGAGAAGGATCTTTGAGAAAAACTTCTCTGGAAAAAATCTCCAAACCAAAAGGCAGAGGCGGGCGACCTGATGGACTCGTCTACTGACACAGAGCGAGGGAGAGGTCCATGGGAAATAGATTTTAAATTGACAGGCGTACATGATATGGAGGGGGTCAGGCTTTCCTCAAGAGCTGAATCAGGGACGTAGCTGACCTCTACACTCTCCCAGATGCCATCGTCAGGGTCGTCTATGATGGACGGCCGTTTCTGGGAGACTTTCTTCTGATCTGGAGAGTTTCTGTGTGTGCACCCAACAGGGCTCAGGATGGTCCATGGAGATCCTCCACTACCACCGTTGGCATAGTAATAGTCCCTGTTTCGAGGGGTCCTGGGGGTAGAGGGATGTCTGTTCGAGCGATCCGAGTGCCGTGGAGTGCTGGACCCTCTGTCTCCATCCAGACTGCTCCTGCTGTGTTGATGACGCAGCACCTTTCGCTTTGTCTCACGTCCCTTTTCCTCGTCCTTTTTACTCTCTGTACCTCGTTCGTTGTTTAGTTTGGCTTGTTTCCTGTCTGGTCTGTCATGAGAAGTTTGGGGACTGGATTCTGCTTTGGCAGACTGGGAGGAGGGAGAAGATCCCTGCTGTAGGTTTCTCCTCGATCTGGAGATGCTTCCTGGGACAGAGGAGAGGAAGCTGTGCAGAGCGTTCTCCAGACCTGAGGGGTCCTGCTCACCGTTGGGGTTGGTTTGGGGGCAGGAGATAGTGGGGCGACGTTTGCCGGACTGACGCATGCTCTCTGTACGTTTGCGCCGCTCCTCAGCCGCTTCTCGCTCACGATTTTCCTTGAATGAGGAAAAAGGAGCTCATTGTGAAAAATACACGATACAAGCTACATGGCATGTTTTGAAAAAAAAATTAAAAAATAAAATTGACAAATGAGAGTTTGAGAGGGAGTTTGGGATGGAAGAATTCTCATCTCTCCTGATACCTGCACAGCAGTGTCGAAGCGAGTGCAGAAGGAGTGGAAAATGGAGCAACACTCCTGGAGTTTGAAGGTGACTGGATCCTCACAGAAGAACTCAGCCACAGCAGAACTCACAGAATTCAACTGCTTCAAACCGCGCTCAATATCAGCACACTTTGCATCAGCTCTCTGACAAGTAAGAAACAAATAAAATACTCACTACTTACTTTGGTTTAAAATGATATTTTAGTAAACAGCCTTACAATAAGAAACGTCTCCATCTGTTCAAACAGGTCCGGCTGTCTGCTGACATAAAGCTTCACTTCTTTGATCTTCTTGACTTCTCGTTCGAACTCTGCAACCACCTCCTCTTTGCACATTCTGTTTAGCAAATATTTATTAAAACTTCTGAACAAATAGAGCAGTTTTATAAGTGTACATTTTATAGGCACCTTGAAGCCATTCTAAGATGTTCAAGTTGAATTGGGAAAGTCAGTAGTTCTCTGTCTATGACCTCCGCTTGCTGTGGACAAAAGTAGAACATATTAAAGTGTAGAGTCCATGGCACAGGCCTGCCTCTAACTCACTCAGTTTTGTACAATAGTTCTTACCTTGGCCACATAGTGCATTAGGTTCATGCCTGGTTTGTTTGCTTTAGTGTCTGCCAGATTCAGTAAAGAAGTCATCCTGAAGCCGATGGCATTTGCACTGTATCCTCCCTGCATATTTACTTTTGTTTTAGCTAAATAAATTGAGACCTGCTGAATAGAAAGGAAAGACACCCACCGCGTTCATGTAATTTCCCGCCTTTAAAACCAGTCGGATGACCGAGTGCAGGTCATCACAGTCCAACAGTTCTGAAAAGAAACAGGTCTGAGGCCAGAGCTTCTCTTCCAGATCATTACACTGTTCAGGACAAATGTTTCCAGTGGTTACCATTGGCTGCATTAGAGAGCACCGTGAGCGAGTGCTTTACCTCCTCCATCAGAGGAAAAAACTCCTCCCTCAGCACCATCGACTTCAGACGCTCCACATACCTGCAAATCACAATAAAAACTATCAATTATAAAGCTAAAAAAGCTAACATGCAAAATCCACACAGAAAGGCCCAGGCAACCCAGGCCTGTGAGGCCTGAGTGTTGCCACTCAGCCACCGTGCCGCCCAAATTTCCCTTACACAATAAGAGAATCCCCTACATACAACACCTTTAAATCTCACCTTAAAAAATGGCTCAAATCTAATCAGCACTGCTCCCATTAGAGCTGTTCAGACCTCGTGTTATATGGTACATACAAGTATGTGGCTTGTACCCGGATTATCTGAACACACTCACATTTTACTGTTGTTGAGCGGTGCACACATACATATATGTATGTGTGCTTGCACCACATACAATTATCCTGCATCTATCTTATCATGTCACTGTTTCTACTGTTACTGCCATGTAAATATGTAAATATGTGTGTATGTTTTTGGACCTGAGGGCATCTGTAAATTCCAGTGTGTTGGTCACCTCTGAGCAGCAGGAGACGACCAACACATGTGGATATGAACTGTTTAAACTAAATTAACTATAACTATATATAAACTATAGCACTATAGAATTACGGTACACACTCTAATCACATATGCACTTTAACAACATATGCACTTTTGTCCCAGTGTGAATGTGATACTTGAACGCCTTATTGAATATTTCACTGTTATGTTCGTTTAACTATTGTGTTCGTCTTGTCCTAAATGTCAAGGGACTACAAATGTAAATTAGCTTTACGCTAACTTCGGTACATTTACGCTTGTATTTTATTTTTTACTGGGTTTATCCATCGGTACATTTACGCTTGTATTTTATTTTTTACTGGTGTTTATCCATGTACACTGTCCCTTTTTAAACAAATAAATAAATAAATAAATGCTGCCTGCACCATTATTCAGCATGAGCAGTTTGGTGGTGGCTCAGTCTGGGGAGGTACAGGTCTATGGGGGGACACACAAACCTCAGACACAGACTGAATGGCTCTCATCATCACCTGACTTAAACTGGACAGAGCACCTCTGGGCCATTATGTTTGAGGAAATTAGACACCACCAGGTGGTTCCTCAGACGCTACAGGAGCTCAGTGCTGCCCTTACACAGATCTTGGAGGACATCCATCCGTCACCTCATTAGGAGCATGCCACAGCATTGTCAAACATGCAGACAAGCAAGTGGGAGCCACATATTGATATTGAGAAGCATTTTAAAATGCAGAAATTCAATTTTGGCAAAATAGACCAACCTGCCACATAATTATTCCACTTTGATTTTCAGGGCATCTATAAAATTAAGCCTTCAGTAGGCTGAAAAATGGCATTTCCATTAAAACAAGTGGCATCCTTTTGTTCCTAAGACATTGTCCTGTCCACATTTGAATAGATATCCAACAAATACATAATTTTTCACATTGAGATCTGAAATGTTTTCAGACTGTTCCTTACATTTTTTGAGCAGTGTATTTTTACACTAATGTGAAGAGGATATGATGAATAAGTGAATTAGCCTTACCCTGGCACTTTGACCAGCTGCACCATGAACTGGTCAGCCTCTGGTAACTGTGCGATGTTTCCCGTGAATGACATCAGCTGCTTCACCTGAGAATGTTACAATGTTAAAATGTTTATATTAAAATAGGAATAAATATATGGATAGAAGATTACCTCAGTATCTTCTGGGAGCAGTTTACACAGCTCTTTTAGTTTGCCTGATCCAAACCTGAGCCAGTTTCCCTGACAAATGTCCTGGACAATCTCCGTCACTGGCCTGTGAATGGGTCAATGAAAATAAAAAAATTAATTAAAAAAAACTATTATGTAGAAAACACCTCAGTTATTGAGATAGTCAAAAGGCAAAGGGCTGCTCATTTGACATTCAAATATTCTAAGTAGACTTTGAACAGTATCATTTAGATAAGGGACTGAAACCAGGAATGAAGTAGAAATGAAAATACTGACATCAGAAAAGTTTTTATTTCATTTGGTATTTATACGCTTTGTGTAAGGCAGTATTTTGTTTTTTCACACAAAATACCTCCACCTGTCCTTAGTTTAGATGTGGAATAGACCTGCTTTAGACCTGGGCTGTTAGACTATCAAATAATACACTAGTGAAGCTTCCAAATGAGCTCTTGTACTACAGTACAGTAGTAGTGCTACATGTACCACAATTTGAGAAACACCAATAATCAATAGTGAACATGTTTATGATAGGAAACATGAAAGGCTAATAGTGCTTCATTTTACAGCAGAGGCCATATATACTTACTCACTCTGTCTTACCTCTTGAAATGTCTAAGGAAGATGCCAATATTCATGCTTCTTTTGGAATCAAGAATAGTGACCTTAAAACACATGGCAATAGTTAAACCTTTGGCTTTACACTGGTCATCATCACAGTAACTCATTGATGAAATGTTAGTGGAACTAAGCAGTTCCTCTTCCCATTGTGCAAAGCGTGTACTTCCCCAGCCATTATGATGGAAATGTTACCTGTGGCTCCTTAACAATATCAACATCAATATGTTTGAGCCCAGGGGTCCTGCGTATGGAGGTGCGTTTGTCCACCTGACTGAACAGCTCCTCCATGCTCTCTATGTCCAGGCTCAACTCCCTCTCAGTCTTTTGGGATGTCCACACATTTTTCTTTCCCAGGACACGCTGACTTGGAATAGTGTCCCAGTTAAGCTTTTTCATTGACTTGCGATTGTTTCGGGACGTAAAAGATTGTGGAGCAGAGAGGAATGATGAAGGAGGAGGGGGCGGGGGAGGTGGTGGAGGAGGAGGAGGAGGTGGAGGTCCCATGTTGACAGTCGCCGGTACAGGCCCGGAGGCACATTCAGGGGCATTTTCAGGCTGAAGGAAAACAGAAGCTCGAGGTGATGAAGACAGGAGAGGTGGGTCAGCTTCTAAAATAATGATATCCTGTGTCTCCATGTCTGTAGGGGGGGACCAGCGGTAGGGAGTCCCAAGAAAGGACACCCGAACCTGAAAAACACCAAAATACATTAATAAATTAAGAAAATAAATAACAATAACAACTACTGCAGCTGTAAGTAACACTCAAGTCAACGATCAAGCTTTAACGTCAGCTATGCTTAGTCAAATAAAACTTAAGTCAAATGAATCTTACTTGGTTTTTTTTTTGTTTTTTTGTTTTTTTTCAATCAGAATTTAGTCCTTTATCAGTTAAAACGAAAAATAAAAACACATTTGGAATAAAAAAAAAAAAAAAACAAAAAAAAAACCCAAAACTACAAATGTATAACAAAAAAAAAACCCAAACCTACAAATGTATATTTCCGCCAATGTGGTGCAGATAATAGTCGTTTTGAGCCGAGTCAACACAATCACAATCTACAGTCAATAAAGTTAAACCAAAGAGCAGAGACTAAGCGTTTTATTTCTCATTTCCAATAGCATACTCACCATGTATTAGTCTAACCCTGCTTGGCCTGATTAGTGCGGAGTGAGGCCCCTGCTGCACCGCGGAGCGCGTCTGTGTCACCTGCGATCAGCCACAGGTGCGGGGCCATTATCCACCAATCACAATCAAGAGCTCGCGTAGGGCCCGCCTCCCGCATCCACGCACGCAAAATGCTGGAGAAAAATTAATGGAGGTGCTCTAGCAAAGTCTTATAAATTAAACGTGGCTGTGTGCACACTTCAGTGGTTTATCCCCTGCTAATGTTAAGATATAGGCTGTGTATATTTTTAGATATTTTTAGAATGACTCCTATACTCTCATTTTCGTCCTGGTTTAGTTTAATTGTATACCTTGCTTAGCCCTAATTTTGGCAAGTCCATTCTCTGGTGGCAATATGAAAGCCAAATATTATGTTAGGTGGTATTTGGCGAGAAAAGTGTGAGAATCACTAAGATGTATTGTTTTGCTTAGATTAAAATTTGGAATTCAATTCAACTTTAGACAATATAATATTAAGAAATAATGCGCTGTTCTATCTGCTAAAAGAGAGATGTGTCCATTTCTCCAGCACTTCATGCTCCAAATTGAACAAGGACCAGAACAAACCAAGTTGGAAATGTGCCTTTTTAATCTTCTGAGAGGAAATTGGATTAGAGTGAGGAATGAAGGCAGAGTTCCACATAAATTTATAGCATTTTCATCTGTGTTAAAAGATCATAAATACCACTGTCATTCTCTTATTCAGTACTACACGCCAGTTCAGCTTACAAAATAGTGATTGTGCACAAATAAAATATTTAATGTTAGAAATCTTGTTTTTTTCTCAGCGTTACCACATTAGTCGGCTAAAGGAGTTAATTATCTTACTTATAATTTAGACAAATAGTCCTATTGCCACAGACTTGGTTGTTAGGTCTTTGAAGAATAATTAACATTGCTGTAAATAGTTACTGATTCTGAGCATCAAAATGCACTGTTAAACTAAACACTAAATTGAACATAATAGAAAACTTATAAACACTAACATTAGTTTCTTACACACTGACATTTAGCCTGTCCATGCAAGATCAAAATGGAGACCAGTAGTTCACACCTTGCATTTGCAGCCTATGCAAATACATGTGTGATAAGAGGCTATAGGACGGGCTACCAAAGTTGATATGGTTAATGTCACAGTAAGCCATAATTTACTGTTGAGCGTCTACATTTTAATACGATACTTTTATGATTGGATTAGCCCAAGCAAACGTTTTAGTATCGGTTTTAAATGATTGTAACACTGAAACAGAACAGACACTAGTTGAGGCCATTAACATGTAGCACTGCCCTTGATAGCTCTGTTATTAATGTAGTGTTGGACAACATATGACAGATATAACAAATATGTGATACATAAAAAGCATTATGACATAGTTTAAACAATCTGATAATATAGTGGAATTTCAAGTTTTACTATAAGATGACAAACTGAGGTCACTTATTCCCCATACACTGACAAGTTATCACAAGCAGTAGTATTTGTCCATTAACAGTCTTTGGAAAAGTAATGAAAATAATTAAACATGATTGCATAAACAATGGCAGTGTTTGATGGCCACTGAAAATGCCATTAGGAAAAACTTTAATTTGAGAAAATGCAGTAATATGTGCAAAGATTGAAAATATACGTTCCTTCCATAAACCGTCAAGTGACATTAGCTCAGAGCCTGGCTAACAAATCTGCATTGTTCGATTCCAGAGAAACACATGACCATTTGTTTCATGTGAATTGTATCTATACTAATCCAAAACACTACATTTATATTTACCGTATTAAACATACCTAAAGACATTGTTTTATGTGTCCGAATTACTTCTTTCACATGGTGCATGTTAATGAAATCCATACTATTGTCAGTACAAGTAGAGAGGCACAAACTCAGGGTATAAACCTGTTCAAAGTGGTTAGTTATACTTTCATCTATTTTAATGGTCACTATCACCATTGCACCGGTCCTCATCTTCTCATCATCAAATAATCAAATAGGCATGATTCAATCTCATGTAGAGAGGATAGCAAAGACATGTATAATATAGTCATACTTTTGACTATCTAGAACACATATAGATAGGCCAGGGTAAGAAAATGGGATAAAGCTCATGTAAGTTAGGGTGAAAATGGAGAGAGATAGAGGCACTATTGCCCTCAAACTGTCCATGACACTGGCCACGTGGTAAACTGTTGCTTCATCCATTCATTGGAAATACCCTGCATCTTCATATCCACATTTGTCATACTTGTCCAGTCACTCAGCCATTTGCTCATCTAGTCTCTATCACAGTTTCTCCTCCATCGTTTCCATGGTAGTGGTCCTCTGTTTACTGGGGGTCCGACACATCACATGTGTTTGAGTGGTGGGTGGCATAAGTGAGGTCATTGCTCTTCTAACCAGGAGGGTTTGTCTGCCCCCGGTGGCCTTAACTTGATATTGAACTGTCTCAGCGTCTGCTCCAACTGCTGCTGGTTCCCTGCGAAGTATGCCGAGATGGCATTGTGAAAGAGGAGGAGCTGCTTGTGCATCACTTTCACCTGAAGGAGAAGAACAGATGATCGGATTGGGTAATACAAAAATAAATGATACAGTATGATACTTAAATTCAAATATAAGGTGGTTCGATAACGGAATATGACTGCATACTATTTTAGGTGGTTACCTCATGTATTTGAACAACCATATAACCACAACACCATAAGCTATGTATTATGAACCATTTTATGATGTAATGCAACAGTAGCTGATTCACCACTGTTTTACATGAAATGAAAGGCCTCCTGTTCACACAACTAATAAAATCTGCAGCTTTAAACGCACTTATTGAGCCATAAACATTTTTCTTTTTTCCCCTCAAACTTAAATGTATATACAGTTTGACATTTATTTTGTTTAATATATTTGGAGATATTTACTTCATCTTATTTTTATGCCCAATTTATAAATGAGTCCAGTGATTGAGAGAGAGTTCCAGTTATTCACCACTCAAAGTATATTTATCTGAAGAAGGCTAATCTCAGGTTACCTTATTTTCCTCCAGGAACTTGAGCTTGATTATGACATCAGATCGAAGCCTTTCATATTTGTCTTTTTGAACCTGATATTGTTGCTGTGCAGCCTCAATTCGAGCCATGGCCACTGCGTCTCTGGGACCTGCACTCAGCTCCTCCAGGTCTGTCCGGTATGCATCAAACTCCAATCTGAAGAAAAATGTTAAGACAGGTTCACAAAATGTAAAACTGTAATAAAATGTCAGAATATATTTCTAAACTAAATCAATGAATTAATGGGTGAACAATTTACCTGGCATTTTCATACATCTTTATTGTCATCAAAGTGTCTTCCATTGTTTTATTAACCAGTGTGTTGATGCTGGATACAAAGAAGTTGATTGCACCAAGCAGCGTTTCTCCATTCTTACAAAGGAGCTTTTGAGTCTCAGCATTGTATCCAAACTCATCCTGGGGGGTGGGGGAGCACATTTCATCAAAGGTGCACCACCTTTTCAGGATGGGGAATGACACCTGCTTGTCGCTGTTATAATTATAGACTGATCCTTCAAGCATTTATTCAGTTCCAAGTGTTTTTATTGCTCATTCTTATTATGAGTGGGGTTGCCTCTTCTGAGATTCAACCTTTAACTTTGTAATATTCAGGGCAAAGCAAAAATATGGAACCAAGCAGGTGGCAGACCGTCTACCAAAAAAGTTACATGATTCACATTGTAAGATTAGGTTCTAACCCTTACCCTTAGCTCTGGAGATTTCTGACTGAGGTCGGCAAAGGTGTCCCCCAGAGCGTGCTGCGTCTGGACCATGTTGTAGAAGTGATTGGTCAACGCTCGGGCCAATCGCAGCACGCTTTCATATTTTCTCTTTGTGTCCCTCAAAACCTCGATTTGAGCCTCGAGCTCCAGGTCCACTGTCCGGGACCCCCGACCAAAGCGCTCTGAGATCATCTGCTTTGTACACTGACAAGAGAACAATCACTACTCAATTATCAAGAAGCACATTATTAGGCAAATGTTTAAAAGTAAAATAAAAGTACAAATATTTCTAAATAATCACATAGTATTGAGTAACGAGGCAAGAAAAAGAAGACGTCACTAAGAGCACTTATTTTTATCCAGCTAATGCAAGACTCTCTTGTGAACACAAGGGGGGGCAATGGGAGCATAGCTGCAACTTGAGTCTTTTCAGTCAAATTATCAGATCAAGCTTCGAAAATGGTTATTCAGGTCGACACTAAACCTGTGTGAACAACAACAACACTTTTTGTGACTTTGGTTTCTAAAATAAAAATATAAAAACCATATATAATATATACCATTTTGGAAAGATTTTGATAAAAAAAAGAAAGAAAACACACATGGAGATTATTATTTTTTAAATAACCAAAATTATAGCATACCTTGTAAGTATTGAGCCCCCACTTTTTCACTTGTTCAATTTTCTCCACAGCTACTCCTTTAGTCGACTCCTCAGCCGTCATAGAGGAGCTGCTGGTGCTGTGATTCATATTCGGACCTAGAGAATATAAAAAAGTGCAAGGTAAAACTAAAATAAAAAACAATAATATATAAGAAAACATTTAGAGTTCCCAAAAGACAGAAGATTATTCCACCACCAACTGATCAAATCATTAAGAAAAGCAGAACATACAGGTGCAAAATAATCCAACAAAACTACTGTAGAGTAGCTACAGGGTTGAAATTAGAATTTGGGTTGGGTGCAACTTTTCAATTACAAAGGCAACAATTATTTACTACAAGCTATATTATACTGTACTTTGTTGTACCTATAGTTCAGAACTATAAAGAATGATGCAGTTCTTTGTTGAATCTGGTTTTACCTGTAGTTCAACAATAGAACAATAGAAAATTATCCTGTCACAATAACTGTCCAAAAATATGTAGCCCTAGTAGTAACAATAAAATGTGGTATTTATGGCTGTTTTCTTTCCCAGTACCTTGATATTGACGAGACTGACTTAAATGACAGATGACTGGGGGAACACTATTTCTTCTGGCCTTCATGCGCAGATCTGTGATGTGTGGTCAATTGGCACATTTTTGGGATTTGGAATTAGGGTAAAAATGGGTTTCATTTGGGGGTAAAGTCATCATGTTTGGGTATTGTGGATATAGTGGGAAAATAAAGGAATTGAGTAGAAATAAGTGTGCAGGAAGTGGAAAAACAGGCAAGAATGTAAAATTAACAGGACAAAGTAGATGGATGAGGGTTGAAGATGGGTAGGAGGGAGTGAAGTAAAAGAGGAGGACAAGAGGAGAAAAGAGATGAAAAGACAATGTTTAGTGACAGTCAACAATGAAGACAAATGAATCATGATGAATACGAAGAACAGCCATGTCTGCTACTAAAACAGTTCAGTATGACATTGCTCAGAGAATTTTTGTTGAGAAATTATGTTGTCCTTGGAAATTAAGAATTGAGACAAAACCAAGCGCTTCAAAACAGAAAAGCTTCCCAAATCAGCTTCCCAAACGTACCAAAAGACATCCCAATTCCCCAAAAGCTATAATTTTGTAACAGAAATCAAGAAATAAATCTCTAAAGTGGACAGGAACTATTTCTCGTAAAAACAATGTAATGAGCCACCTATTCCTGTCACTTCAATCCTTTTATAAAACTGTGCATTGTAGCGTATGCCAGGGCCTGGGAAAAAGAGTGACAGCATTCAGGTAATTGCCAGATATTGCAGATTCATGCTCTGAAAGCTCAAAAGTAATTTGTTCTTGATTTCTTCATGAACATGCAAGTCAGATTCATTCAACAGATGATATTTAGCAAGAGAGCTCAGAATCCCAAGCACATGCAGCTACCTTTGATGGAGTTGGTGGGGATGATTCCTTCAGCTGTACCTCCATATCCGCCCGATACAATACTGGTCTCGTTCAGATTGGGGCCTGATACCATCACCTGCTGCAAATCCTGAAAAACGAGATCAAGATACGTGGGGGAAAAAATAGATCACTAACAATGTTTATAGATCGATAGCAACTGCAGTATTAGTACCAGTACTAATAGTAGTAGGTTAAAGGTAAGGGCTACTGTGTACAAGGAAACTATTATGTTACTGTGGTTAGTTATTACAAAAGGCATGGGATTGAAATGGTTCCCAAATTTAAAAAATCTGATTTGAACCTCTAGGTGAAAACAAAGGGTTGATGTGGTTTAAAGGTGCACTATGTAACTTTTCTGGTGGAGGTCCTGCCTCCTGCCTTGAAGAAAGAGATTGTGTTAATAACACTATCAAAGTGAGTTAAACATGTAATTCTATCCATGATGTACACATTAGTTGCTTCCAGGAAATTTGCATACAGAGCCATGTTTAGCTTGTGCATCATGTTAAACAATGATAAAAGTATTAATAACAAAATGTGAACAGACTGTAAAATTAACCACAAAATGGCTGATAATAAAATTATTGTTTGAAAGATTACACTGACTATTTTTTGCAGTTTATTAAAATATTCGTTTTTTATTAGTAGTTTTTAATATAGACCATATCAATATTTTATATACCTTCCACCTGTGAGTAGGCCCATATGATTTGTGACACCAGATTTGTTTAACCAACACCAGCTGATATTAAGAGATCACCAAGTGTCTGCACACCCACAATGGATTACAAGATGGATTAAAACAATGAGGAGTTACTGATGTCTGATCTAGAGCTAGAGTTAGTAGGGAGCAGAACGACACAGTGGTCGGCCATATTAAAGATGAAAGCACCACAGTCCACAGTGCACACCAACATGAACACACATGTATCTGGCCTGCTCACCCTGGGTCCTCGGGAGCTCCCTACCTTCTCCCCTAAGCTCCACTGCCGTTTAGCAGCCTGTGCAGAGATGAGGAAGGAGGGAAATCAACAAACGTGGCAACAAAATCAAAAGAAACATGGCAACACAAAATGCAAAAGTAAAAATGTGCTTCAAAATAAATGAAGGCAGTGTTGTGTCCAACAGAGACTTGAACCTCTAGGAATTCTCCTTCTTATGCCTTGGTTTGAAACTAATGAAAAATTAGCTCTGTTGCTATAGCAAGCAATACAAAAATCTACATTTTGAATGGTAAAAAGTTCTCAAAATCTTTTATTATGTTTAGTAGACTGAAAAATATATTTAGTATTCTCTGACAAAAGACCATCTTTAAGAATACAAAAACTACACACATTTCCTAAAGAAGGATTAAACAAACTCAAAACCATCTGCGCCAATTGGTGGCCATCTTGACTACTGCTGCTGACGGAAAAATGGCTGAATACATAGTTTGCAAAAGGATTTAACTGTCTGGCACGTTTTCAGAAAACAAAAAAATAATGTGACAATATTGGTATCTTGATATGCAAACAGAGCATTAGAGTAGGTAGTTCATTGTATCAGTAAAACAGAACTTGATGACACTTGGCTCTGTAAGTATGAATGTTTTTCCTACAGAGAGGAACATCATGCTGCTCAGTGGAAGAAGGCTGAGTCAGGCAGATCCTCCCGCTAACACTGAGCCAGCTTTCAAAGTTCAGAGAAACTAGGACAGCTTTAAGCATTTAAATAAATCTCTGCTGTCAGAATCCATGATGTTTGTGACTGGGGTAGTTTGGAAAAGTTGCACAGTGGGTAATATGCCAATACATTTTTCTATAACATAGTGCTCTATTTCAGTTTTGATATTACTAATTGGCTCATGAATATTAATATAATTATAAGTATTTCCAGTCATCACTTAGTGTAGATATTAACAAATAAACAATGACAATGCATTCCAGTACTACTTTTATAGTCAGACTCATTGTCAGAGAGCTTGCCGACCGGCTGGAGGTGGCTCTTTCTGCCTGACTGAACACAGAGCTGATAAAAATCTGTTTTGTGAGGCTTTCACTCAGGGACACAGCTTTGGCCAGTTTCACAGTAATTATGGTGTTACCATGACGACTGGTTAATATCCAGCCCCAAACGGGTCATATATCAGCCGCAGTAAAGTTAGGGCTGATGCGGTTTAAGACTTGAAGGGGGAGGGCAGTTTGCTCAGCAAATATGACGCTTAACAGCTGCAGGTTCCTCCAGGATGTTGGCTGTGTTTAACCAAGGAGGTGTGGCCCAAGATGCATCCGAATGTCCCTGCTACTTTGTACTTCTACCTTCTACTAACAATATTGTGCTTTTCTGTGCGGCCAATTATCCATTATTACAACAGAGATAACACTCCAACCAACATGGAGAAGAGGGGTTCATCTTCAGATTCAAATTGAATACAGAATGTTTAATCAATCTTGAAAAAAATCTCTCAAATTGGGTTTACTGAGGTAATATAATACTTTTAATTAAAATAGTTTGCAGTAGTAATTGTATTTTCCTTTTGGAGGATAAATGAGTGTCCAAGCATAAACCAACCGAATCCTAAGAGAGGGTGTTCCTGTATGCCTTTCACCTCAGAGAATCTGAGAATATAATGTTTTAGAAAATAAGCCTTCCCATTGAGGGCAGCAGCTGGACTCCAACCTCAAAATTCCCACCAGAGCTCTCAGTATGAGCAAAGGAACTAAAGCTAACACAGACACACAAGGGAAGTCTAAAAGCTAAGCATTAGGTGCTCCAGACTGACCTGCTCCAAGCTGTCGTCCTCTGGCAGAGTCCCTGTGTCTCCATTACTGTTGATGGGAATCTCCATAGTCGCTGCTTTACTCATTATGCTATCTGTCATAATGCACTAATTCTGAAAAGACACAACAAAAACAAATATATATTCAAATCAGATTGTTATTTGGGAATATTTTCTTTCCATTGAGCATATGTTCCTGTATATATAGTCTTAAGCTTAGGGTTAGGCCTTTATAATATGGCAAAACATTTAAAACCTTTGTTCTCTGATTGATGGATGCCAATTTATTCAATCTATTAGATTTGATTTTGTCTTTTTAATATTTTAAAATGTATCATTTTCCTGAACATAAACAAGAAAAACCTTTATTCAGTGTGATTTAACACAAAAATAATCCATTATATTCCTCCAAAGTCTGAACTCTGATCCAAACCACCAGTTGTGCCTGATTCACTAGATTTGCTGTTAACCTCTTGATTAAAAAAGGCCCAAGCAGATCATTGACCATTAGAAATGATTCAACCTCAATCCCTGTCTGTTTAAATTAAGTGTGCAGCCCTGGGCCTTAAACAAAACCTAACACCCTTGTCACGTCTGTAGTCTACAAATTAACATGTCCTGACAGCCCCGCTGTTCTCAAGTGTAAATGCTCCTATACAGTGTATTAAATAATATCTTTACTACATGTAAATGTGATTAGTCATGATATGATTAATACAAAAAAGGAAATAAATATATTACATTGCTTTGAAGAGCAGACAGTCAGACACTATGCAAATCATTGAGCAGAGCTGGGGCAGATTTCAAAGAGCTCTCACTATGCAAAAATAGCACCTATGAAAACAAGATTTGCTCTAGCTACACCAATGAGCCCTTTTCAAGAGGATGCTCACCTTTACAGCCCAATTACACAGAGACATCTGAGAGCATCCATTCACTACAAGCACCTCTATGCTATGTATGCAGTCTACACTGTGTAGTCATTTATCCCTGGTAACAGAGTCGGAGATTGTCGCCCAGGGGAAATCAAACATGAGAAAGGATGATTATTGTCGGTGAGGTAGGCAAATGAACCACACGACTATAACACACAGCAGTCATTCTTTGCTTCACTGAGTGAGTATTAAAGGTTTCCTTCTTTACATGACAAAATCTTTGTTTGTTTAGAATAGTCCATGTCCCAAATCTACTGACTGGACAAATATTGATGGTGGATTGTGAATTAACATGATGTGTGAAAATGAAATTCCAGTCTATCAATGATTGCTGCATGTGTCTTTTGTGAAACTGATGGTTAAACATAACCGGGAGCAGCTGTAACTTAAACACGACTCACATTGTTTATTCTCACCATGTTTACAAAAGGCTGCCACTATCAAAACGGCCCTGCCCTTTTTCCACTGTTGCCCTTAACATGAACAGACTTTGTATTTTTAACCTGAATTACTTTTCAGCAGTTAGGATGTTAGCCTGATTAATATAATGTTTTATTTAAAAAAACAAACACACGAGTCTAAAATCCAGACACAGGCACATCTGCTCACACATTACCAGGCTATTTTTAAAGGGTTGTGGTAAATCTATTTAGAGTCACAATGCTGCTCTTATCTGCATTTGAACTATGTCCTGGTCTGCAGGGTTTAGTCCAATCGTGCGCAGTATTAATATAAGGAAGACGAATTAACACAAGGCTGTAGGAATCAGCATTAGTTACACTCGTCCCACTGATACATTAAAGAGATGTATAAGTTGTCCTTTACTGTTTAAAGTATGCAAACTGAACTGCAGTACTAAGGAGACGTTACTTCTTATCGCTCAAACGCGACTTCAGAACAGGTGCACCGCACAGGTGCATTTATGCGCCCCGGCGCGCAACTCCACCTGAGCCCCACACACAGAAAATGGTACAAAGTTTAATAAAATTAGTATGTATTTGAATTCATTACATTTCTTTGAAGGCGCAGTACAATAAAGCTCATGACTACGACATTAGAGGAATTTGCATGGGGCCTGCCTCCACACAACAGCTGTGAGGAGAACACAAGACTCTGTTCCAACAAAGCCTCGCAGGGAGTCCAGCCCATCTGACTGGTCCTGCTCTGCCACATTTTACACTGAACTGTAACACTCGTATTAAGGCCGAAGGTCACAACACTCGGTCTTACCGGTGTTTGGTCCTGTCGTGAGAACAGCTCCTCGGGAGACTAGCAAACAAGCTAATGAGCTAGCAGCCGTGCATCCCGGTCCGGTTCATGCGCGGCAGGAAAACACTGGCGCGTCTTTAGTGACTCTCCTGAAGCACAGAGCGAGTCTCAGTGAGCAGGAGCTTCTGTGTCTGGGCCACTTTATAACACGGGCTCTCTCAGTCTGTCATAGATGTGCTTTTCCCTCTCCGTAAATAACCCTCTGGCTGCCAAGGGAAGCTCTTACCCATGGCTCTTACCCCTGGTCAACCCAGAGCTTTAACGGAAGTGACGACACGGAGGGCGCGCGCGCACGGACACGCGCGCACGGACGGCCAATCGTGAATGCGACACGATGCTTCACTCGGTAACATCCTTGCTTAGGGTCCCTACTATTATTTCGCCTGAACTCAGTTTCTTCTCAATTAAAGATCAAATATACAGAATGGTTATAATAGTCATATATACTGTACAATTATATCACTGGAATGGTGGGCACAAGAGATGTGGACACAGTGAGAGGTCTTCCTGGTAATTTTTCTCGGATCACACCTATCTTTGGACTAGACAAACCCAGGGTGGATCTGACGTGATCTGACGTGATCTAACGTGGATCTAACGTGATCTAACCTTGATCTAACGTGATCTGACGTGATCTGACGTGGATCCAACTGGATCTAACGTGATCTAACGTGGATCTAACATGGATCTAACGTGATTTAACGTAGATCTAAAGTGATCTAACATAATCTAAAGTGGATCTGACATGATCTGACGTGATCTAACATGGATCTAACGTGGATCTGACATGGATCTAAGCATTAAGTTCACAAAACAATACCATCGCAATAGATACAGAAAAGATTTTATCGGATTGAAAAAGACTTACTAAAATATGTATCGACTTTATTATTTTAGATCGATGTGGCTAGAATAAAACACCAACCAGCAACTCCACTGCCCTCTAGAGGTGTATTAGGAGCTTACACGGGTTAGATATAGTTAAAAACATAGCAGTAGCTAATGTAGGAGCTATTTGCTTATTTTGTTTATTCTACAATTAGTTTATTATTTTTGTCTGTCAATTAGTTACTGATTTAGTTTTAATGATTTGCATAATATATTTTGCTGTGTTATTATTATGTTTGCTAATTAATTTAGTCTAATTCGATATTATTTACTTTTAGCACTGTTTGGTTTCATCTGTAGGGCACCTA
>KN499209.1:3988-33696 GCA_000787155.1 Scartelaos histophorus | reverse complement strand
TCAAGCTTCTTAATGTCCCAAACTGTCTCTCACCGTGTTCCAGCAGACAAAAGGAGCGGGACAAAGAGCGTGGTGCCATGGCTCCAACTTGTTGATGGTGTCTTCTTATTTTACTCAAGGTGAGTAACTCATTTTTTTACTCTTTAATGAATTAAGGAGTTAAACATCTAAGTTTGATTTTAAGCCAGTTGCAAGATACGGTTGTTAACCCTGAGGTGCTTCCACAGTGGCATGTTTTAGCCTGCTCAAAGAATAGTTTTACATGTTTTTGTGCATACACTGATCACAATGACATGCCATAATAGACATCTTCAATTATTTTACACTTAAACTTTTATCAAGGCCTAGTGAAGGTGTGTGTGATTTCTGGACGTCTACTGAAAAGTGTGTGGGATTCAGATCAATACATGCAAGGATTTTCTCACAAGTGCTTTTTATCCTGGTATCAGATTTAAGCTACTTGCCTGTTTTGATTGGATAAAGTATCGATGTTGTGGTTTTTACTTGTGATTTTTCATGCATTAATGTGAAAGATATGAAAACAATGTGTAGGCAGAAAATTCTTGGCTGCAGTGACCTTCCCAACCCTAAAAAACGGACCTACTGCAGTGAGCCAGATGTGCTTTACATTTGCAGTCCCATGAGAGAATTGGCTCGGCACATGTTTCCTAGTTCGGTTAAAAGGCAAAAGGCAAAAGGCATTACGGCACATACCTCTGCAAGAATGTGCCTTGTCCAGACTCAACTCCATCTGTCACATACCATGCATTTGCGGTGACACTTCTTACTACTTAAAGGTGTTAAGTGTTTTTGGTTGGGGATGGATCCGTCATGTTCTTGTTTTTTTTTGGATATGTTAGCATAAAATGTTCCATTAAACCAGACCAAGTTACAGGTTTACCTTACATTTATTTAATTACATTCCCCCTTCTCAAAAATATCTAGAAAAACTGTCATTCTGACTGTGAGTGAGGTTGCTTCTCCACAGATCTGACCTGTAACTTGGTCTGGTTTACTCTCCATGAAGATTTAAAAAGGTTTAATGCCATACTGTGGAACATTTTGGATAAAGCAATAACATATCTATGAAGAAAAGCATTTGACGGACCCTCCTTACACCCTTAATGCTGAAAAAAAAAACACAAAAGAGTTCATCATCATTCATTCTGCCAGGTGGCTTTTGTGTGGCTTCTGAAGCAAGTTAAGTTTTATTTGGTGTAAAAAATCCTATAATTATCTTGCTGGGATCTGTGGGGTATTAGCGACCACAGAGAATTGCACGAAAACTTTGAAGTCGGCAAAAACATAACATATCTCCATAACAACAATTAAGCGCAGTATGAAAAGACTTGCACTTAATAAGATTGCTTCAGTGGAAGTTTCTCCTTTCTGCCCTGGAAACAGAAAAATGTAAATGGATTGAAGAAAAAAAAAGCATGACAACGACAAAAACCAAAACATTCATCTTAGTTAATAATAGAAAGCTTACAGACAGTCTCTGTAGCTGTGGGCCTTAAGCTTGTTAAGTGGATGTCTGGATTGGATTCAGTACAATTTGCTGCAGTTCACTTCAACTGTTTGTCTTGATTGGAACCCGGGAGACCACAGCTAATGAGAAAACACTGCAGTTAAGGTTGGCACAATATATCAGGGACTCACTAGGGTCTATTTCCGTTCAGGCATAGCTGTTCCTCACCGTCTTGGCTGGATTCACTTCTTCTTGTGCCTTTACCCCTGTGACAAGAGCCATACAAATATAAGTAACGTAAATCTTTATAAATTAGCTGTGACTTGACATCCATCACCACAGTCCAATATCTGTATACACATGCATATACATATCTATACATCCAAACAAAACAAAGCATTCTTTCTACGCTTCCACAGAAATGAACCACACAGACTTCCAGTTTCTCCCCAGAGGAAGACAAGACAAATGTTAACCTGGAATCAAAGTGCAAGTGCTCTGACGTGCAGCAGCAGGCTTTTAGTCGACAAGTTTTGACAAATAATGATAACGTTTTCACCTGTTTTCTTTTGTACACACCTTTTTGCATTTTTGACAATGAATCACTATAAAATAAATTTCAAATAATAATGATCATTTTGGTGCAGTTTATGTAATTAAGTTTTGATGTCTTCAGTGCTTGAGTAAACTCCACAAAAGCCACTTCACTTTCTGCTTGAGATTAGTGTATTTAACCCTCCTATTATGTTCCAGTCAAAAGTGACCATTCTGATCATATTTTTTTTTAAAAATACTTTAATCAGACTTTCATATGTCTCACAACAATCATATCAACACTCAAGTACACACACCCACATAGCAGAACAGTGCTCCTGCTGCTCTTTTGCCATCGTACATGTGACGTGCATCTGTGGGCGTCCAACCACGAGCACACATCCATTTACAGGAACCCAAACCCTCAAATACAAACATACAAACATACTGACGTACACAATTACTATACACTGTCTCTACACACTAACACACGCACACTCATATCAACACTTAGGACACATGTGCACTTAAACATTCATGTACAGACCACAGAAACACACTCAAATACACACTCACACAAACTCATCACTCACTGATTTTGGACAATTTTGTGACTTTGGACACAGGGCTCAAAACTGGGACTGTCCCGGGTTGGGATATAATTATATTATTATAATCTGGGGCACTTCTGTTCATCCATTCTTTTGCCTTATGCTCATTTTCAAGCAATGTTTTCTGTATTTTAGTTAAACAAATGAGAATATATGCCCCTACTGCTTACAGGGATTGGACTGATCAAAAATAGGGACACGCTGGGCATTTCTGGGCAAATCACTGGTTTTGGATAAATCTGCTGGGACTGGGGACACAGGGCTCAAAACTGGAACTGTCTAATCTAATAAAACCTAATAAGAGGTTGAAGTCGTAACTCATGTTCAGCTATTCAAAACTATCATTCAGATTGACTCTGATGGATGCACATGTTTTATGGTTTGCATAGAAATCAGATTTGCATTTTGCTCAAATCCTTCATTTGACCTTAAAGGAACTGTATGCAAGATTTTGATTTTAAATTTCATTTGTGAAAACGTGTTTCATGATCTGAAGTCAGTGAGACCTGTTGTCCTAAAGAGCAAAATGAAGCTCAAATCTTTTGAATACCTAAAATAATTTTAGTTGTTAAATAGGTTCATCACAACACATCAGATCATAATATATATGTTTTCTTCATGTAATTGTGAGTTTCTACACTTTTTCATACTATAGTATGATTATTCTGGTCATTTTAAAGATGTTTTGTTTTGAAATTCAAAATAAATAAATCATTTGATAACGCATATCTGTAATATACATGGCCATATAAAGCTCAGATTAATGGCACAGTAGGTTTCATTTATTTGTTTTGGTCAAAATATTCTATATATTATGTTGTTGTTGTTTGTTTTGAGCTTAACTGAATGAGGCTTGCAGGTCAGAAATGCAAAATCAAAATATATATTTGATTTTGGTAATATTATACATGATAACATTGTAAAGTTATTAAGTTGATAAAAAGTCGAATTACTACATTGGGTGAAAATGATGCATTACAATGGACTTTGTAAAACCACAATGAGGAAGTGGTCATTTTTGACTAGAACACAAAAGTAGTAAACAACAAGCGAAGACAACAGCAGGGGTAAAGTGTGTTTACTGTACTTCTTCCGTACTTCTAGTACTTCTACTGTACTAACCTGTTCTTGGGAAGTTAATGAAGCTATGCTTTACTGGCATGTCTTAAGTGGAAACTTCCATATAAACGGATAAGCACAATTTCTTTTCCCAGTCTATTGTTTAATGTAGAGGTTGATAGGATATCCATAAACCTCCCTTCCTGTAAAACTCGCTTAAGTGAAGTAATTTCCTTCTTAAATATATAAGAACCTTTCAAAGACAAGGGTAATCACTGTCCCCTCTCACGCTTGACTGTGAGAAAGGATCTGATGAAAACTTGATGTTTGTGCAAGCCGTGCTTTAGGTATGTGTCTGTATGTGATATGTTTTTATTCTCTCCGTGATACTGTTGTGAGACATGGACAGGGTTTCGGTAAGTCACTGTAGTGTGAGAATTTTTTTTCCTGTGTATTTGAAGAGTGATTTTTTTTCTGAATCCTTTTGGAGTGCAAACATATGTCTGGACTCTTTTAGAAGGCCCTTGAGATTTGGGGACTTATAAAGTAAGCAAAATCATTTTTGTTTCAGACATGCAATTTGTAAAGTTAATGTTACCAATGTAAAATGTATTACATATACTTTAGATTGAATATTTAATAGATTTATGTTTTTGTTTGAACATTTTTCCACCTCTGTATCATATCCATTGTAGAGACCAAAGCAAAATGCCAAAATACTTGGATACGCCTCATTTCTCAGCTCTTAAGCGTAGAATTAGCAGTAATGGCAGTGCTGGTGGTTGTGTCAGAGGAAAATTTACAGTTCTCCATTAGGGCTACTGTCTGATGGGCGGATCAGCACTATTTCCTTGTATTGCTGTTGCATCTAGTTACATGGAGCTTGATTAGTTTAAACCTCCCTTGTGTCCTGCGTTCGTCGACAGTTATTACTCTGATCATATTAGTGACTGTAATAAGTAGAAGAATCAGCAAATCCTTTACGGTTCGGATTAAGAGTAGATCTGATGTCTGCTGCAAGAAAATCGCTGTTATTTTGTCTGAACAGTTGCTTGAAATGTCCTTGGATGAAAAATGCAGATTTACTATGTTATTAATACATAAAAAATGTTTATATTGGGATATTTTGGTTAAGATGTGGGCTGAAATCTTAAGAGGTTTATATACAGTATTCTGTCCACCCTATTTCCTTTCCTTTAGAGTTTGAGTAAACATTGCAGCTACACTTGGAGTTGGAGTAATCCCCTTAGTAGAAAGCAGTAGTTGGAAAGGCAATGTTTTTTGTAGTAGCGATATCAGTAATCAGAAAGGTTTTGGTAGTGGGATTAGCATAAATTATTCATCTTGGTCAGTTATCATTTTGTCTTTTTTTTAAACTTTGGTCTTTTTCCAATTGTTGACTTTGATTTGTGCAGTGGAGTTATGGGAGACTATGGGAAACCTGTACCTCTTTATCCACAGGTTATAAATAATCTGGTCTCACCTTCAGCTCGTCTGTGTTTTAACAGTGGAGAGTGAAGCAGATAAACAGAGCTGAGAGTGAAGTGTTGTTATGGCTCCACCAGCTTCTGCGGGACACTTTGTCAAACGTTTAGGATGAATTTTTTTGTAAAAGGAGAGAAAAGGGTTGTCAAAAGTCGGCATGTAACGCTTTCCAAATCTCTTGATACGATATTTTCACAACATTCATCTCCCGGTATGATGTGTTATGTGGCTATATATAACAGAACATATTTACTACATAACTTTGTATATTAAAAACATTATGAGACTTTCTGGACCAACTATTGTCTTTTTATATCATTCATAGCCCTAACTGAATTGATATTTTAGAGACAATACCCAATCCAGCAAATGTTCATGGATTGGCACAGATATTTGATATTGTATTGGGATTGGTATTGGTATCAGTGCATCCCTACAGTCTAGTACGGCGTTCCACGACTGTCTGTAAAGTCTTACTTACTTTAGCAAGGTATCATTGATTGCATGTCCCCTCCTATTTTATATTTTGTAACAGGCAAAACCTGTTTGGTGACCCAAAGGCGCATTGACGCATCTCAGTACAATTATTCTTTTTTTTTTGTTAAAGTGAAATTGAGTTTTGAAGAAATGACTGCTCCTGTGGGCACGCTGCCCTACTGAGTCATAGAGCCAAAATTTTAAAAGGTTTCACTCCTGACGCAAGAGCACCGAGAAAAGACGTGAGTAAAGGATTATGGGATTTATCACTTCCTGTTCATTTGATTACAAGTGCCAAGTACCCTATTATAATTTTACTTTTTGAGACTCATGAGATGCAGTATTTTTGTAGCTTTCTTTATTTATATAAATATTTATCCTTTTCCTCAGCTAAACCAAATGTTAATTCCCCTACCATCTTAACACAAAAGTTCATAACAGTGAGTGATGTGGTCATGTGGTCAAGGCCAAAGGTTCGGTCTACTGCTCAGGGACAGAATAATCTGATAATTACAAACACATTACACTTGTACTTGGGATTCTCTGGAAGGATATTTATAGCAACACGTAATTATCAGTAGACAAGAATGCAGTGACTAACACTACATAATACATAACTTAAAACTTAATATACTTAATGTAAAAAGTCTTACAAAGACTAAACTCTAGTTCTAGTCATTTTGAATGCTTAAAACAAAATAACACTATAACGCAATATAATTTCAGTGCACCTCTGCTTCTTCAGTGTCTATATAATTAACCTGTAAGAAGACACCCTGTTGGTGTAAAATGATACAGTGCTATGAGTTCAATAACATTAATCTTCTTCACTTATAAAAAGCTTTTCCATCTTTATCATTATTTCTTTATGACATAATATTTATTGTCTGATAATCCTTAACAAGCAATATACATATTTATGGTGCCTGAAGTCTTTGCCCTTTGCTCATATTCTACTTTTAACTTTTACTGGCATCTTGTTTATTCTGGTTTGTTTATCAGAAGTGTGAAGTCATGGTTAAAAATGTGTAGCTTGTAAGTTGTTTACGGTGTTTTCGGTACCATTATCTAAAGCCTAGTAGTTATTTTCTTTGGAAGCCTCAAGTTGTGAAATGCCTTGAGTCACTGTCTTACGAAGCTACAGGGATAAGCCATTCACTCACTGCATGAAGGAAATGCATATGATTGATGTTGGCTGTGGAGGAGGTAATAAAGATTGCTGACTAATTTGAAAGCTGCAATGCAGTGTGGTCCCAAAGGCGAGTGGGAGTCCAGACAGTCTGCAGTGGTTCTAATACCCAGCAGTCTGTCTACCTCTGCTCATAACTAACACTGATTATCATGAACAAGTTGATATGATACACACCTCGAACCATACGCCACAATACAATACAAATCTTAATACAGAGCACTTTCCTATTGGTACAATTTGATATGATATATTTTAAGTTGATTCAATATGATTCAGTAAAAAAAGACTAAATTGTGATACTAACAGTCTTTATTAAACCACTCCCTTTGCACAGGTAATATGAAATCCATCTATTTCATCTAATAATCAAACCAGTGAACTGTAATTGAAAATTGTGGTGTTGTCACAAAAGTTAAGTCAAATATATAAAAAGTACTTTTGGAAATATATCGATACGGCAGGCCATAATATCAATACTCCATCATCACAGCAATACGATATATCAATAATTCAGTATTTTTGCACAGCCCTACTCACAACCAGGTGGATTGTAACTATTTTTATTCCATTTCTTTTGCTATAAAAATAGAGAATACTTTACTGATACTGGAACAGACTCTCTGCTCAGTACCACAGTGAGAATAAAAACACCCAATAGAATGTGATTTGCAACATTGAATAATAGTACTTTCTTTTATATTAACACATAGCTTTATGTCTGTATAATCGCGCAGTCATCCAGGTTTGTTCCATAGTGGTCCATGAGTATATACTAGTCTTATACTTGTTCAGGTACAGCACAAGGTCATTCTGAAGCAGGAAAAGTTAATCTGGGTCCAGTGAATGTGGTTTTGTTTTTTTCATTTTCATTACACAGTCATATGATTTCCAGCTTTTGCCTTTAATCTTGTCATGCAACATAGTTTTGTCTTATCTGTTTATTTATTTGTTTATTTGCCATGATCCAGATACCATGTGTTCTTCTAAAGATTGAAATGGATTACCGTAAATACTGAAGACTGAGTTTTCAAAGCCTGGATTTTGTCTATTTATGTCCAAATAGTTTATTTAAAGGTTTTAAATTTGAAATGGCATTTATTTAGTCAAATACAATACTGGTGTCATGATTAGTGTTGTCATATTTTGGCTGATCAGCTAAAGGGAGTGAAATTAGTGTCACTAGAATGGCCTTATTTTTTGGCTGTTCACGCCCTCTGCTGGTGAAATTTATTTGTCTGCGCAGGTTAACTTATGATAGAAACATATACTTTTTCACAGTTTTGCATATTTACCGACAACACAACTTTCAAATCTTCCCTTTAATCCAGTTTATAATGCTCTTTTTTTCTGTTATCCAGGGTGTGACGATGTCTCTTTCTGCTATGTTCACAACAATACTCATCCCGGATACATTTACATTGGATTCTACTACTGTCCATCCAACAGAGCCCTACACATCAAACCTGCTGATCAATGCTACAGATACAACTGGCTTAAACAACAGCAGCCACTTCAGCCAGTCTGCCCTCCCCCAATGTACCTATAAAGAGGACTTCAAACAGATTCTGCTGCCTGTTGTCTACAGCTTTGTATTTGTCCTTGGACTTCCCCTGAATGCTGCAGTTATTCTGAAGATATGGAGGAAGAGACCCAACTTATCACGAAACAATATTTACACCCTCAACCTGGCCATAGCCGACTTGCTGTATGTGATGTCCCTTCCACTGCTTATCTATAACTACGGGAGTCATGATTACTGGCCTTTTGGGGAGTTTGCATGTAAACTGGTTCGGTTTCAGTTCTATAGGTGAGTGCACCCACTGTATTGCATAATTAACTAAACTGGTGGTTTTATGATCAAGGGCAATAATTCTCACACTGTAATAGGACCTAGAACCCAAAAACTAGAACTAGAAAAGGACTAAGGCCTAAAGGTGGGGGAATATCAAGTATATTGTATTAAAAACTCTCTCAAGAGTAGACAGAGTAAACAAGGATATGCAGGTACAGTTTATTACAGCCTATGTTTTGTGCAATACTTTAACTTTGACTAAAATATCTGTGCCCATTTTAGCTTGTATTGGACAGATTGCAAAAGTATGACCTGATTATCAAATATGTATAATATCAAATTGGGAAAATATTAATTTTGTCCTGATGCCCATTGCAATTTTGGTTTACTCATAATAGTCTCTAAAAACATTTGAGGTGGTTTTTCGTGTGAAAATTCGATACTGATGAGGCCTGTTTTTGTTTTCTGTTTCAGTAACCTCCATGGCAGCATTCTGTTCCTGACGTGTATCAGTGTGCAGCGCTACGTGGGCATATGCCATCCTTTAGCGCTGTGGCACAAGCGCGGCGGGCGAAAGCTGGCGTGGCGCGTCTGTGGAGGGGTCTGGCTGGTGGTCACCCTGCTGTGTGCACCCACTTTCCACTTTGCAGCCACAGGGATCCAGAGAAACCGCACTGTATGTTATGACTTAAGCACGCCAAAACACTCTGTTAACTACTATCCCTACGGCATGGCTCTGACTTTCCTCGGATTCATGCTGCCATTCGTGGGCATCATGATGTGCTATTGTCGGATGGCTCTTTTTCTCTGTCGACCAGTGATGTATCAGAGTGTGGTCGTGGCGAGCAGTGAGAAAAAGGAGAAGGCTGTAAGGATGATCGTCGTCGTTGCAACAGTATTCTGTATAAGTTTTTTTCCATTTCACCTGACCAAGACTATGTACCTGCTCGTCCGGACTTTTCCTGATGTTCCATGTGAAACTAGGAATTTGTTTTCTATCATTTATAAATGTACCCGGCCGTTTGCAAGTATGAATAGCTTCCTGGATCCTATTCTATTCTACTTCACACAGCCACGCTACAGGCAGAGCACAAAACGATTTGTGCTTAAAGTCACTACACTTAGAGACAAAGGGACTAGTGTATGACATTTAGTTGGAACAATTGGTTAATGTGAATATACAGTAAGATTTATATAATTTATGATATAATATATTAGTAATGTATGGTTTATTTTGCTATTTTTGTACTTGTTTACTGTGAAATTAAGGTCTATTTTATGTTAAACCCTATGTTTGGTATGTTAATTTCTTCTGAATATATGTTTAATTTATAGCATTGCTTTGAAGAGTTTTACCGTTTTACAGTTTACCGTAATACACTTATACACTCAATTAACCAGAGAATGATAACTTGCATGTATATGGGTACTAAAGAAGAACAATAGGTAAACTGAAAATATAACGAACTTGCATTATGCATTTTCTCACATTATGAAGGGGTATAATGTATTGTATTATAAAATGAAGGCTGTGTCAACTCAATCTCAATATAATTTAATACTGAAAACAGCATAAACATTCATTATGGTGTTTTCTGTGTGTAAACTTGTTGCACTGAGATGCTCTGTTCTCTGTTACGCCTTAAAGTGTTCTATCTATTGCACAGATTGTTATTTTACAATGAACATATTCCAATATACATGTGGATAGACAAACTATAGATGTTTTTGGCACTTAATGAAAAAAAAAAAAACCCAACAACAAACTTACAGTGAACCTGTGTTTCTCGTATGTGCTGTGCATGTACTGTGACACTTTTTTGGCTTATGCATTGTTGTAAATGCCTGTGGAATATATTTTGTTAATTCATGCTAAACTGTAAGCAGTATTAGTTCTAACAAATGTGTTTACTGGTGATGTGTTGGCATTTCTATGCCAACACATCACCAGTAAACACATTTGAACAGAGTTATATGTGTACATACTTATATTTTTGCTACTTACTTGCTCTAATCTAATAATGCGTTATGAAATTTAAAAAACAAAATGTATAATAAAATAAAACATATTCCAATCCACCTTTGCCTGGGGAAAATGCTTGCATGGGGAAAAGTAGACAACAGGGGGCACTACAGTCAGTAACTTTGCCTGTGTGAGAAATATCACTGGAGAGTTTCTCGTTGGAACAAAAGGGCCTGTTGACCACAGAGGAAGAACACAGCAATTTTATTGTGCGAGAGTGAAAATATTTTCTATGTTTGACTCTTTGGTTAAATTTAGAAAGTGAAATTAAATGTGCAATACAACGTGCATAGCTGCCCAAACCAAACACATACTGCACATCATCACATTCAACTGGATTTTATGTATTTTTGTCTGAGGAAATTAATAATCGATATTATTATAGCATACATCACAAAAGTAACTCTAAACTGCAGTTATCCATCTATATTTGTAAATGTGGGGCTAATAGTCAAATGGTGCACCACTGTTGAGCTTGTGTACAGTTTTCTAGACAGAGCTCCTATCTCTTCTTGAGGGAATGAGCTATAATTACACACAGTTTGTACAAAGTATCTGGCTTCTGCCATCAAAAAAGAAAAAGCTTTTCCTCTCAATCCCCGAGGGGACTATGACAGCCCCTATACCCCTAGTCCCGCCCACCCTCTGCCCTATCTCAGGCATTAATGCAAAAAACAACACAAGTCACGGAAACTCAAATCATGCCAAAATAAGGAATCTTGTCCAGGACTTATCAGTCAAAGATGCGCCGTGCAGGCCGTGCAGGCGCAGACACCGCCGGGCCCAAACTTTACACCAGGAACATGATGGAAACGTGTTTGGGAACAGGTTGAGGCTAGAAACAAAAGGTTTGTTAAACCGATTTCATCCAAATGCGGACGTGGATTCGACACGTGTAAGTTTACCTCAAGAAAAGTATTAGTTTACTTTAAGAAAAGTTGTTCCTGACACATTCTAATGAGGCTTGTGACTTTATTTTCACTTGTAGGAAAAAGAGCATAGTTGCTGCATTTTTGTGCCGTTATCATGTAGTGGAGAAGTTGACCACAGTTCAAGAAGGTGCATGGACTCTGACTCAAGTCGCTTGGATAATGAGGGAATTAACATAAACAATGGCTGAAAAAGGACGTAAGATGGTGTACCGCAGCGTGTCTTTTAAGAAGCTGGGGTCCTGGAGAGCCAACAACACTGAGGACCACAAATCACAGGAGTCGGAGGCAACTGGCGTCGCCCTTCCTCCGGATCTCACAGCAGCACCACAGCAGCACTTGGCGACGCGCAGTGTCAGTCAGTCAAGAAAAGTTTCCAAAATCCGTGCCACAACCGCCGGCCTCCCAACCACAGACCCAAAGAGAGGCTCCTCCACTCCCATCTCTGCTCTTTCTCCATCCATCCGCCAACTCACTGAGAAGTTCAGCAGCGGCGGCGGCGGCGGCGGCGGCGGCGGCGCTTCACCAGGGACTCGCACAACTTCACCGAGTGACAGAGCAGCACTGAAGCGGGGCAGGAGCACTCTCCCCCGGATTAGGAACTCGAGGAAAAACGGATCTCCCTCTCGCCATTCTTTTCATGAGGATAGCGGATATTTACTGGACAGTAGTGATACAGCCCGGGACTCCTCCACTGACAAAGTGCAAAAAGTTTTCTCTGGGACCGACTCTGTGTCTGGTTCTGACTCAGAGAAAAGAGCTGAAAAGAGGATTTTAATACGGGTTTCACTCGACAGCCACACTGGTAAGAGAGATCACGCACATATTTGTCATTCTGAGCACAGGAAGACTTTAACAGACGATGAAGAAGATGTTTTTACTCGGCCCAGCAAATCCCACAGAACTTATTTACTCACACATCCCGGCGATCTGCACTCAGACAAGTGGCCAAGTGTTACCAAAATTAGACAAATTTTTGATGAAAAGCAAAGTAAAGATCAACGCAGATCTAGCTCATATGAAAATTTAAAAAGTGCTGGTAAATGCTGTTCTGAGGAGCATATCTTTAACGAGAGTGATAAACTTTCTTCTTGTGGGTCTGTCACTGAGAATAGCTCCTTGTCTTTTCATGAGAGATGTGTAGTGGGTGGACAGAGCAGAGAAAGCAGTCCTGCTACTGTTTCTGGGGATATGGACTTGTCTCTAAAAACAAGGCAACACTATCTCAGTGAGACAAATGCAGAGAATAGTGGCCCCAGAAATACTTTTCAAATTAGTCTTAGTCACCACCATAGGATTAACCCACTTCTGAGTGCATCGAGAAATCCCAATTCAGAATCCCAGTCTGCACCCGGGACGACAAGGGTGACACCTGACCCTCACCCTGACCTTCAGCTCTCTGCTGCTTCTTCAGTGAGCCCAGACACCTCCTCGTGCTCCACCTCTTTCCTCCAGACTAAGGTGAGGGAGGAGAGGGGTAGACAGGGGGTCGGGCTGCCCAGGGATAGTTTACATTCCTCACATAGCTCCTCTGCAGAACCAGCCCCCTCCTCCTTCACTCCACCTCCAGATAAAGCCACAGCCTCCTCATCTACCAGAGCTCCCAACACTGGACTGAGAGCAACAGAAAGAGGTGGCGGCTCCTTCTTTATTTCCCGCTGGAAATTTAGCTCGGGTGACGAGGAGGAGCAGTGCAGCAGAAGAGGAAGGAGCCTTTCTTCTAGCCCCATTTCCTCCATTTGCAATAGAGAGGAAAGAGGAACATTAGAGTGTGGAGGAAATTTTGTATCACGTCATAAAAATGGGCTCTGGGGTGCTAAAGGTATTGGCAGGTCTTCAGGCAGTGAGGAGGATAGCCCTGGCTGCATAAGTGCACCTAGTCGAGATGCTGTACGGCGGCGTTCATTAAGAAAGAAAAAGAAAGTTGGTCTTCTTTCGACAGGTCGCGCTGATTATGATGATCATGATGGAGAATCTGATGATAGTGACAGTGACACAGCTGTGACCATGGAGCAAATGGAGAGGCAAAACACAGTTGGCAAACAGTTTGGGTCCACACTAACCCGGACCCAGTCTGTGAGAGAAGCAGGTACTTATAGTAACAGATTCAGAGTGCAGCAGTGGGAGCGTATGTCCTCACCTGCAGCTACCACACGCCCATGTGTTTCTCGGGTGTCAAAGGTCAACATCCCTCCGTTCCTCTGCAGTCCTGGCGGTTCACGCAGCAGCAGCCGGTACTCCAGCACTGAAACACTTAAACAAGACGATCAGAGTGGCAGCCATGTAGGAAGTAATAGTAAGAAAGTGAATCCCTCCACATCCATGCTCAGTAAAACCTTCCATGGCAATTTTACAATGTATCGTTCTCCTTCTTTTGGCCATGGGGACAACGTTTCTCGCACTGCTTCACATGCGCGCTCTAAGTTTGTGCCTAAAGTCTCCTCCTCTTCCTCCAGTGTAATTACCAGAGAGAGAGGGGTGTATTCAGGAATGGGAGTAAATCCAAATGTTAAGTTAAGGAGGGCAGCTTTTGAGGAAGGATCAAATGAAAAAAAGTCTATCTCTAACCCCGATATAGCATCAGAAACACTCACACTTTTAAATTTTCTGAAGTCTGACTTATCTGAACTCAAAATGCGTAAAACAAGTGAAAAATGTGGTGAAGGATCCGTATATAAAATTGGCGTCGGTAGTCCGAGTGGAGCACCGCTTACCTCTGGCTGTCGGCCATCTTTGAAAGACTTAACGGCCACCCTGCGCCGAACTAAATCGTTTACGTACTCAGAGAAACCCACAGTGACAGCACGGGGTTACATGACAAGCAGCTCAGCGAAGAGAAGTTCTTCTGAGCAGCGACTTGATCTAGAAGGAGAAGGGAGTCGGGGTAAAATCCCAGATAGAGAGGTAGAAAGTGACAGTGGTGATTTTAGGATAGGAAGGCATTACTCTTACGAAGATGAGGATGATGTAATGCCAACTCCGTTACAGGATCAGTACGTCCAAGAGGCAAGAAAGGTTATTCAAGACATCTGTCAAATGAGCACAAGGGAAGATGATGCTGATGACATAGATGTTAAGAAAACTGAGGATGTTTTAAAGAGGAACAGTTTCCAGATGAACAGGGCAAATAAAGAGGAACTGCTTTCAAGTTTGAGTGTAAAGAATGAGGCAAAGACAGAAGAAGAGCATGAGTATAAGAATGTAAAGCCCAAAGATAAACATGAGAGGGAGGAGGAGAACCAAGAGAGTGAGAGGGGCGAGAGGGATGGACCAAGTATGCAGTTAGGGAAGTTAAGCAGCCAGGGCACAGAGAACAGGGGAACAGTACAGAGGAGAGAGACAGAAAAAGCCTTACTGAAGGGGGACTCTGAGGAAAGCATGTCCTGCGAGCGCTCTGTGGATGAACTTTCTGGACATGAGTCGAGTTTAACAGATGAAGGGATTGTGACTGAGCCAGAGTATGGCCCTTGTGAGCCCACAGAGAGGTCGTTCTTGAGGTCAGCAGAGGTTAATTTAGGGTCAGGGAGTGTCAGGGACGTGCTAGAGAAGCCTGTCACCTTATGGAAACAATCAGCCTTCCATGTGGCGGAGGGGTTGCATCAAGAAGCAGAAAAGGTCACAGAGAAGCATGTGAGTTCTACAAATCGACTGAATGAAAATGGCATGGCTTTCTCTGGGTGTGTGACTGGGAGTGACTGTGCTGCTAGCAAGAATGTTAGCACTACCAACGAGGAGGTCACCTGCAATAAACCTGTGTCAGCCGGGGTAACGGCTACAGCTGGAGTGGAGGGGCCTGAAGGGCCTACAACCCCCAACAGCACCCGGCGGCGGCGCAAATTCTCCCCTTCTGGTAATGCTAACACAAGCTCAGACACGAGCCATGTTTGTAACGCAGAGACAACAACAACAGCTGCAGCTGGAAATGGCGAGTCGACCGTGTACCGCTCCCTCAGTGACCCGATGCCTCAGAGATGCTGTTCTGAAACAGAGGATGGAAATAACAACTTCTCATCTGTAGACAGCAATTTGTTAGGATCTCTGTCTATCAAAGGGGGAGGAGCCTCAGACACAGCCACCATGAGTACTTTGGCAGAATACCAGGGCAGTGTAGCCAGCGACCTGTCACTGTACAGTGATGGAGGCCTGTGTGATGATGACATTCAGGACTACAGTGGCGTCATCAGAAGTATTGTAGCAGAGCCAGGTGCAATGGACAGACTCATGATAGATGATAATGGCAATGGCAAAGCACCTAAGAAGAAATCATTTAGTGACCCTAGTCGAAGAAGCGAAGCCCACATTGATCCTCAGTATAAGGCACAGTCCGGCAGCACCGAGCCAATCAGTGAGCTGGATCAAACTGGCCAGATCCCACCCTCTAGCAGTGAGCCAATCCTCTCTGAGCAAAGAGGGGAAATGTGGAAACCAGAGGGCAAGTCAACAGCAGTGCTTCAGTCACAAAATTATGACAGTGTCAACACCATGAAGCCACGTTCAAAAGCAGATGGTTACCATTATGCTGAAAATGAAGAAGATGAAGATGCCATTGATGGTGGTAAAGCAGAAGAGGAAGAGGAGATTAACTTTAACTTTGACCGTAAGTTTGTTGAAGCTTTGACCCCTAGAATAATCCGTAGACCTGGGCGAAGGCGACCAAATAGACTGGCACACTTTAGCCCTCTGGAGGACCCTTTTGAATCACTAGGGCTAGACGAGCAAGAAGACGACACTGATGAAACTGATATTCCTGCTCCTCTTTCTCTGACTGTGCCTCAGTCAAAAGACAGAACCAAGCCCAAGCATGTTCGCCATGCCAGTGAACCAACAACGTTTATCCCCATCTCCCCTCCTCCCTTGTATCCTGTGAAGGAAGCAGACTGCCTCTCTGTGCTGCCTACTGCTGAGTCCCCACTGCTAAATAAGACATCAGGGAACAATGTCCTTGCACTGGAGGATGTCCCAAAGACATATGTTCTGGAGAGGAGCAGTTCAGAGGGAGACGCCAGGCCTCCGCTTGTTCCTGGAGCTAAAGATGGAGTGGAGTCTACAGCTGTTTTTGAGGCCCCTGTCAGTACAGATATTGGACAACATAAGTCATCAGACGACCTCCCATCCGTCCCTGTCCCCCAGAGGACCAAGCCAAGAGTGGTGAGTTTACCCTTATTCTTCTTTTCATTGTCTCCCTCACTGTGCTGTGTTCTCAAATGTGTACTGCATATGATTACATGGCAGGTGTAGCATCACTTAAACACACTTATTACAAGTATTGTGTTCTGTGAATATCAAAAAAGCTTTTCATTTTATGTTATAGAATATGTTGTGTTTTCCTTTATTTGGCCCCGGTGGAATCTGCAGCTAAAACAAGTTTTATGCAAACCTTTTAAGTTTGTTTGATTCATGGCCTTACTGACACGTTTATGTCTTGCCTTTTCTGACTGTTGTGAATTAGGACTGGATATGGTTTGAGCGAGACCACAAAACAGAAGTCATTAAGGACTGAGGCCAGTAACCGTCTGTGGATGTTATTCCCTCGAATAAACAAGACGAGACAAAAGCTTTAACAAGTGGAAATCTGTTTGAACAGTTGGTTTGTGATGAATCCCTTTTTCCTTTGCCAGAAGAAAATTGTTATATGAAATGCAGACTTTCTATGTTAGAGTTGTAATTCAGTAAACGTATTGTGGTTATGATCTGCAATATTATTCATGATTAAATTGATAGTGTTATGCACATTTGTATCCTGTAGATCGGAATAGATTCTAAAAGAAAACTTAGTGTGGTTTTCAGTGTTTTAAGGTTCTTTATCGTCCTTGCTCTCCATGCTGTTTCCTTTCCTGTTCTTTCCTGTTGCTGTGGTGACTGAACCCGTAGTTGGCGAATCACCTCCTTGGGCAGGAAATGACTTTGGGAAATGGGAAGTTGTTGTGTTTATGAACGTGTTTGATGATATCCAGTGCTAGTGGCTGGCGTGTGCACATTATAGTTGTGTCTATTAAAACTGTGCATCGTTCAGAGACCAGAGGCAACACTGTTCAGCTAAGAGATGCCCTACATCTAGGTGCAAATATGTGCCACACCTGACTTGACACACATCTAGAAGTACTTTGTGTAGTAGTTAGTTGTAGTACTTGTATTCCATCAAATAACCCTAACAGTATTTGGTTCACATCAAAATGGGCACAATTTTAGGGGACATCATATTAAAGTTGTTTCCTGATAAGAAAACATACTTGGAGTTGTATTTATCTCAAAGAATGATGGAAGGATGATGTCAACCCTTATTTTATATTTTGTTTATTGTAAACTTTCACATAGAACTAAAAAAGTATAAATTGGCCTATTAACGTCCTCTTAAAAATGACATAATTTACAGGCACCATCTCTTTGGAGTGGCATTTCACGGTAGGAAGCTGCAGGTTTTGATTTATATGATTTTATGGTTGAAAAATGTGGCAGTTTCAACCCAGCACATATGATCTGGAGTCTGTTTCTTTTCAATGATTGCATTGGTTAGAGCATTGGCTTTTTTTTTGTCTCAATTATGCAGGACAATACAGGATTTCTCAACTATGCACAAATCAATGGACTTACAACTTTGAGTAAGCAAATGATTATTAACGTATGAACTCAAAACATAACATTGTGCTCTCCAACTTTTCACATATACACTTTATTTTAGTTTGCCAGACTAGTGCGAAAAGAAGTAAAGGAAGCAGGAAGGAGAGAATGTGCAAAAAATGTCCAGGATTAAAATAGTACAGAGTGAGCTAAAGAATGAAAGAGCAATGAAGGGAGGGGGAGAAGGAAAACAGGTCTTTCTTAAACCAGACAGTTATTTTTAATATCTTTTTATTTTTAAACTATAAACTACCCTGCAAAAACAGTTGATCTTCCTTAACCCTCATGTCTTCAGTTCCTAAGGCAATAACTTGTCCAAACACACGGAACATTGGGCTTGACTCACTGGTTTCTGTTACGCTATAGGTCTCCCTGCATATTTCGCCTAATTTTTTGCATGCTGCAAGAATGTGTTTTATCTCCTCTGTTACATAACACAGAAAGAACAGCTGTGTGTAGCATGTAATGAGGACCTGTTGCCAGTAATATTGACAGATATGTATGTGGGGACATCTTAAATATCTATTGAGTAAACAAACTTTGACCATCTGTGTGCCAGAAACGTAAACTGTTTGACTGAAGGAAGATGAACATCAGCCATTTTTGTTTCCTTTGTCTTATTGATGAGGCCACATAAGGTTTTGACTGAATGTTCGGGAATGGGACAGTCTAGTGCTCTGTTTTGCATGGTTTCAATGATCTGGTCTGGATTTATTACTGACAGGTTTCTATTAGGCCACCCACACAGCATTTAATATTTTCTGGCTTGATCAGTTTCTTTCTCTTTTTTTTTTTTTTTCTGCAAACCTGCTCCTCCTATGCTGCAAGATAGAAGATAGAATTTCACACAAAAATACCCTGTTCTTTTTCACTATTCTAAAAGCTTTAATTCAGCATTCAGTATTCTGTGTGTGACACTGTACTATGATAAAGCTGGAAAATCCTGCAGTCACTAAAAACCTATACAATATAAGATTCCATTTCATGAACACCTAGATATGTTCACTAGGGGCTTTCCACACATGCTAATAGTGTTACACAGCAGTGCTTTAATGGTGGGAAGGCTTAACCGCACTGCACCTAATTAAAAACAAATTAATTCATTTCAAAGAGCAACAGAGTAACAAAAATTATTCTTAAGTGTGTTCAATGCACACAAACATGTTTTCTGGAGTAAAACCGTACACACTCAGACTGTATAAAGAAATGGACTGAGTGAGTGTGACGTCACCCATAGTGTTTGGCTCCACTCAAACGAAGGTCGTGATTCTAACAGTTACAGGAGCAAATATGGAGCCAGGTGTTTAACGGATAAAATAACAGAATAAAAATACCAAAATCATGTAGAACAGGTTAATCCAAAATGATGAGGCTCACTGCAGTAGTTCTAGAGAGAGGGCTGACAATATTCTGATACAAGTCAATGGGAGCCAGGGTCACTAGGAGCCAGAAGAACCTCCTGATGCACCTTCTATTCGGTACATGGCGGCTAGCGCCTTAGCTCTGTCCATTTATATGCACTGTCTATGATTGTACCAGTACAGCACCATTTCTGTGAGATGTCACCTACTTTTATTTCATCTGTTTATTTAGCCCCAACTTTTCTCAACAATAACTGTTGACTTACCATGATTTCAATTTTGATACAGATATTATCATTATTATTTTTTCCATTAATGAGCAGCCCTACTCGTAACATGGTAAACTTTGGTTTGATTTTTCAGTTGGCCTGTATTTACATCATTTTCAAACAGTGTGCAGATGTTTCAAAAAGTGACTGAACCCTTTGAAAGGACACATAAAAGTCCAGTCAAAAGGTCAGATCTCCACACACACATACACACTCACACCTACCTACCTACAGGATATGGTATGGGTGCACTTTAGCAGGCAAAGGTCAGCTCTGGGTTTGTGAGCTCCTAAAAGCCGCCACCGTTGAGAGATGTAGGGGAGCGAGAGATGAAAGCCAGGAGGATATGGTTTGTTCTGCCGTCATGGGTCCACTGACTCAACAGATCAGAGGGAGGACGTAGGGTGGACAGGGGCATCAAAAGACAAGGCCAGGCTGTGGCAAAGATGGCACAGAGCAGAGGTGGGCAGAGTAGTGAAAGCAGGACAGAGAATGGAAAGTGGCATTTGTCAATTTATTGACAAATGCATTTATCTATAAACTGGGTCAATTCAGAAATGTTTAGATTTGTTTTGGGGTTTTTTGTTGTAGAATACATTGTTTTATTGGGGAAAATATGTGACAGGTACAGAGTTTCTGTCTGTGAGTGCTAACAGTTTTTGAAGATTGGTCATTTTCTTAAAGCAACCGTTCTTTTTGGTCTGCATTTTTGAGTAATAAACCTGTCACATTTTCATTGTATGCTTTAAATTTGTCTCTGTTTTCTATGGGTTTAGTTTAGGCATGTCCAAACTATGCCCTGCGGGCCAAATGCATCCCTCAGACCAATTTCTCTTGTCCCTCAGGCATCCAGGTGAATTGCCCCATATTAGTTTAGGAGTACTTTTTATGGCAAGTTTTTGAAAAGCCATCTTGATGAAGCCGATATCAAATATTTAATTTGTCCTGTTGAGAAACTGTGCATGAATAAAGGTCTGGACTCATTCTGACTAGCTTTATATGCACATTTTTGAATGATTCCCTGATTCCCTGTACTGACCACCAGTCTATGGCCCTTGATCAGCCCTCTGCTTCATCTATTTTTGATATGTGACCATTGATGAAGAAAAGAGTTTGGACACCCCTGGTTTGGTTCTTATAACAAAATGAGTAATGTTATTTTTTGGCATTTGCTCTGGTGAGTGTCGTCTTGAACCACCACAACACAAAAGTTTGCGAGCCTATTATTTAGTGCCAAGCCTTTGTGGTTTGATAGAACACTACTTTTTAGTGTTCCCTAGTGTCTGAAAAATGCCAGCAAGCATTGCAAAGTAAATATGTGTATAACTTAGTAAGTGGCATGTAACATAATGCTGCCAGTAGATCAGAGTGGTGCTCCGTCTGGTCGGTTCCAGTCAAGAGGAAAAATCTGTGGGAAAACTGTGCTGCTTGTGCTCGCCTTAAGTTGATGACAGCCACACTATGAATATCTTCAACCTTTTAAGGCGTGTTTCCAGATTGAACAGAATAGAAGTGATGCGTAGCTGTTGTCTCCGACTTTATTTGTGTCTTTGTTTGGCTGCGCTTTGTGTCCCTCCTGGCTGTCTCTGTGTGAGTCTCTCCTCAGTGTGTGGATCCACCCAGTCTAATTACAGAGCTCTTTGCTTATGTAAGGAAAGCCTCCTCTGAAACAGCACTTTCTAGCACGGCTGCTCTTTCAGCTCTTTCTCGCATGCTCAGACCCATTATAGATGTGGATCCAAATGTGTACATGTGGGAAACAATGTACCACTGTATTCAAATTTACCTCAGAGTTTGTTTTGTTGCTATAAGAGATTGTGATTGAGATTGTGCTTTCTTTCCCAAGTAGCATTCATTTTAGCACTGGTGTGGAAGTCTAAAGTTGTGGAAGTAACTTTTTTTTTTTTTTATTTATTTTTTTTTTATTAAGGATATTTTTTATCACTAATTACATGTGTCTTTTTTATTTTGCTGGTCAATTATGTTTGTCTTACTTTACCTATACTAGCTCTAATACTGCCTACAAGGTGGTCAAACGTATTGAAAATCAAATACTTATTAATACTAAACAGATACTCACTTGAGCAGGTAGAAATACTAAATAAATCACATTCACAGTGCAGAAGTGAACCTTCCTTCAGCTTTATAATTATTTTGAGTTGTATCAGAACGCCCCTGGACCACTTTGAAACATAACTCCACGACTGTGGGATTAGATATAAACCACATGGTAGTACTATTATTCAGTGATGAAAATGACATTCTATTGTCTAAAAGAATGAGGTGGTAACATAATTGGTGTTATGTATCCAGTCGGTTCTATAATGGAGTTTGAAATGTTAGTATTGTGTATAACACTAATACATAGCCTTGCAAACTCAAAATCCAATATTCAGTTACACCACAAAATGTGCAAACGCCCATATGCTTTCCAATTTTGAGCGCTAAATAGGAATTTACAAAAAAAAAGTTTCATATATAGTTAATCTGTAGACCATAACTGGAAATGGATTTAAATAATCCAGCTTTCCTCATAATTTTACAATGTTTGTGTTACAAAAGACCTGTGTGTGATTTGTGAATGAAAACGTTGTGTCCACTATTGTTGATACATTAATGGTTGACGTGTTCACAGTTGTTCAGTTTTTTGTGTCGTCATATGAAATGCTTACATATGCGACTGAGTGGGTCTTAAGACATGCCGCTTTCTTTCACACAATACTTCATCTGTCCCATTCACAGAGAAGCATAGTTTGTGGCGTGGTCGCGCACACTTCGCTGATAGACTGATCTTTTGTCCCCTACCTAAACATGCCCTGCTATCTTCAAGCTTTCTCCTCCATTTGGCCCGTACTGTTGAGTTTGCCTGTTCTATGGCATCAGTGCGCCGCTTCGGATCATGTTCTAGCTGCCAGTTAAGGAATAAGCCCCAGAATCAGAATGGGAGACGGTGGAAGTGCCACAGTGCCGCTCCAGAATGGCTGTTGGGTTCTCGGATTAAAGCTCAGGGAGAAGACGATGTTTGGAAAGCGGAAAGGAAGGCCCCCCTCATGCCTCCTCAGGCCTCACAGGCAGGTGTTTCTGGTCCATGTGTGTAATGCTGTTCACTGGATAGAGACATATTTGCTTTTAATTAGATTAGATTGAACTTATGTGACATGCATATTTGAGCTCTGATTCAATCTTTTATTGGTTTTCTCAGCACTCATGTTTACAATAGTCTTTCACTGACTTCATTCTTATCAGATGTGTTGTATTGTCATCCAGACCCTGTATTTGCACTGTGCAAAGATTTGGTTTGGGCTGTGGAAACTTGACTACATCATTTCTGAAACAGTAATTATACTAGAACTTGGCAATGTTTTCAAAAGGCTGTGATTTTAATTTTGATCCACATTCTATGCTGGCGTTTCATTTGTGTTTTTGAAATTGTGGTTATTTGTCTTCAGTTGGCCTTTTGTACCTGAGTGGATAAGTGATTGATGCACTGTTCAGTTGTTGAAAAGAAAACAGCTCTAGATGATTGTGTGTACAAGTCTTAGATCGGAGCTGCCAGGAAGCATAACCCTAAAAAGCAGAAACAGACTATGATTTTCACTTCTGTTGTGTAGTGAACCTGTAGATTTGCTTCGGCACATTCTGATTAGTGATTTCAAATTTTTAGACATTTTAGTGATAAAGCCAAGTGCCATAAATAAAATAAGAGTAAAGATGTAAAAAAAGCCGTAGCCACAGCAGGATTGTTTCCTAGAGAATGTTTGCACTTCAGTACATAGTTTCAGCGAACAATAATAAGTGTTAGGACTACATGCTATTTTTATCGCATAGTCAACCCCTACTTTGTAAGCGGGAGGCTCAGTGGGGGGTTTTCCTCACTGCATTTTTCCTTTAACACTTTGTTCTGACTGTAATAATTAACCTTGACAATCTTTCTGGTGGTCTCTATCAAATTTAAGATTGAATAGTTTTGTAATTTCTTGAGACAACTTTGCATAACCCTTTTCTACATTTTTCTGTAACTGTGCCAACTTTCAGTTGAAAACATATAATTTGTACGTCATAGAGGCACTTAACTCCCCCTGCCCTCTTACAGTAAACTCTAGTCTGCCTGTCTGCTGCTAACCTTTGTACTAAAGTATAACATTGAGTCTCATGCAAAGTTTTGACAAAATACTGAGTCAGCGTCCAAATATGTTGACCTTAGCTCAACTAGGAGAACTTGGAACAGATTTTAACAGTGTGAATGTGCATTGTAGCATACTGTGCAATTGTTTTATTGTATGGTTGACTTATTTTATCTTTTTAGAAAATACACTTTAATCCATTGCCCTAACACTAGTATGGAACGGCGAAATGGCAAACTTGGTGTATTATTGATAGTCGCCGTGTCAGGTTTGGAATGTTAAGTATTTTCATCTTGATAGCCCCCCAACTGCGTGGTTGAAGTACACATCATAAACCTCCTGAAGACATATTATTTTTAGTATTTATTACTACTTATTATTAACTAACCATGCACTGATCATTGTTTTAGATTTTATTCATTGTAAACAATAACAGCTAATAAAAGAAATGGGTCCATTGTCTTTCTGTTCAAAGCTGTAAAACTGAGGCCTCTCAACATGGCAAATTTACTTTTGCTAATCACTGAAAAATGGCCATGTGTAGAAGTGCTGACCCCCTTCTCTCCCCCGGTCTCCCTGTCCTCTCCTGTACCTCTCACCTGAAGAGCATGACTTCCATGACACATGGTTTATAGTTATATAGTTTTACAGCATTATCAAGAGCACTGTGACTGCTGAGCTTTCTTAAGAGCACAACAAGCCTTCAGGTGAGTCTGAGATTGTCTTGGCTCAGATGGCCTTTGGGGCACTATAATGTAGTGCTACTTTGCTCTGAGGTCAAAACATCTTATGTCCTTTTGGGCTTGGTGTTTGCCTGTTTTATTCAACATTTATTAACCCAATTTTGCATTTCACTTCCATGTAGTGTAAGAAGAGAGATTATTATTCACAGTTCATACAGTGCACTCAGGAGATTCCATTCACATTAAACTACAGTTCTGTTTCCTAAAGTTCTTTGAGCCAGGGCTTGATGGTGGTAACTGATTGCCAGGGTAATAAAAACAGCAGGCGTTTGTCCATGTAGGGATGTAAAAACTAGTGTGGTAACAATATGAGATTTCAAGTAAAACTAAACACTACAGTTTCACGATTTGTGTCATTGTGTTACCAGTTGTGATCTGTTTGTGTAGTTGTCTGCTGGAGAATCTGTCCTGCTCTTTGCTGAAAACATACAAGACTGTGACTGAATGCTGAGCAGAGCAAATGTGAAGAGATAAGGACAGGCCCAATGGCTTAAAATAGCATCAGCACTGGCCTTGAAGTTACATGTTCTGGATATTCAATGAGAAGCTCAGCATCCCTCTTGAAGACAGTTTATTCATGTTCACTTTCATTTTTAGATTTTTACTTTGATTAAGTAAAAAAAAAAATCCATGTTATAAACTAAACTTTTTTAAAAATCATATGCAGCATAGAATATGCTTTTAGATCATGTATTTGTATTTGGTCTTTAAAAAGTTTGCTCTGAGGTAGGAGCTACATGGACGGTGCCTTTTTAAGGAGCTATTTCTTATGTGCTATCCATCCAACACAACCATAATTGTCTTCTTTGACTGGGCAGGGCAGGAAGTGGCTTTTAGGGAGGCTGTCACACACACACACACACACACACACACACACACACAGAATAGTCCACAGGCTTCTGCCTAATGTGTTTTAAAACCACTTCTGAAAATGGTCCCAAAATGAATTGTGTTGACCTGTGCATTTTTTCCATCTCTTTCTTCAGCCTGAGCTGTGATGTCCCGTATGTGTACGTTTGGTCGCCTGTAGCAACCGTGTGTGTGGTGTGAAAATGCCGTCTGAGGAATGTGGTGACATCAGACGAGCTGGAGAAACACATTCAACAGAACCATAAACAATAAATTAATTTCTAATCACACCTTTCTATTTTGGTCATGGCTAAACGTACAGCCTCTCGTGTGTCATTGATCATGTCTCCATCTTTCTCCTGACCTTCTCATCTGTCTTCCTCACCTCTCCAGTTATTTATATCCCCTCTCCAGTTGAGCTCACATCTGGATCTTATTGACAGAGCGAACAGCTCTTGAGCCATAAAAGCCTCTCTTAGCTGTGTATTTGGGCAGGCAGCATGTGCCTGAATGTGCCAGTCAAAGCATGGCAGGCTATGCTGAATATAAACATCATTTTATTGAATTCATAAAGAAACAAGTGTATGCAAAAATCGACTGCACTAAGCAGAGTTTTTAGTTTGATGATTGCAGTGACAAAATGCCTTATATGGAATATTCCGTAAGTTAAATAGAATTTTAAAAAGTGAACATGAATGTGTCTCATTGTTAAAATTATTTATTTATTCTAGTCATTTCCAATTTGTATAATTGTCTACATTATATTATTATACTATTTAATCTTACATGACACATTTCCTACTGCATAATGAGCACTCAGTATGTAACCTGTCAGCTTCCAGGCCCCTACTGCACTCTCCAGGCTCCTCTTGAACTTTGGGGTTTAAAAACTTTGGCAATAGCAAAACACAGGGGCAGCATAGTGTCACTGAGAGGTTGAAGGTTCAAGGCCTCTTTATTATCTGCAACTGGAGGCTTCAGGGAATTCAGCGTGGCCACCGTCATTTTAACAATGCCAGTGCTGTAAATGTCTCTAAGCCATTGTGCCTGAGTTTTTTTGTTTTTTTTTTACAATTGTCTATAAATCAGTAAGCAATATACAAGATTCACTTGCTTATTTATTTCAAGTGAAACAAACAAATGAAATAAACAATTAATTTATGCTTGTCTCACTTCATGGCACTGTACAGTTATAATAGATTCAGCTGTAGCCTTTCTCAAGGGCTGCTTAATGGTTTCTTTTACATTAGATTTTTTAAAGTCCTTCTTTGATCACTGTTTTGCTGTAATACTTTTAGTACATTTATAATCCTTATCCATACAACGTAATGATTTCAACTAATTGTTTTTGCCAAAAGAATGTTTTGTTTACCCATCACTTTCTGTTTGTTTTGTGCTTCGTGTTGGTGATCAAAAGGTATATTGAGTAAAAACAAAAATATATTACCAATTATAAAGTTGCTTTAAATCCATGGCCTGAGGTACAGAATGTGCCTTGATGTTACTGTATGTAACTGTAGTCCTCCCCCGGGTTTCCCTTTGGCCTTTTGACCTCCTACCATAGCTCACCTCAGTCTCACCTCTGGAGCGGCAGCATTAACCCCACATGAGCTAAGTGCTAGGTACATGACAGGCTCTTATCTCACTGATGATAGGCTGCAACACACAAGGAAGAAAGTGGAAGGAAGGGCACAAGGTGACTGCTGACGGAGCTGCCCAGTAGTACGGATCTAACGTTGTCCGAATTTCTCAATATTTGTTATGATATTTTGTTGAGACTACAAAATATACTGTATTTATACTATATATTTTTTTTTCCTTTAAAAATGCCTTGACAAGCCTTTGGTTATGTCATAAACCAAAGAGTTAAGATTGAAAAGTGCTTAATAAGGTATTTTATCATTTAAATTAGACTAAAATAGACCAAAGAATTATTGTAGTTCCCTTTTGTTTCTTTAAGCTACTACAGCACCATAAGAATGAATTGAAGCTGAGACTTTTGATGTTATATCACGATATTTTGATTATTGTCTCATCAAACAGCACCTTGACTTATTGGAGGTGATCATTTGTTTTGATGGAAAGAAGTTTACTATTTGAATACATCCAGATGTGTGATTTTAAAATTCACTTTTTTAAATTTTGGTTTGCGTGTGAGATGTGAGACTGTGCAAAACTTGCTGGTGACAAATTTAACAGTTTGTTGGCAAACAGAAATGCAGTATAAAACAAACTGTAAAGATGTTGATGATTTGAAGAAAACTCAATAATGTATTATCTCCATAGTGTTAATAGTGTCAAACAAATAAAAATGTTTCTCAAAATATTGTATCTTTAGTTTATGCTTATAGGTTGTTGTCTATGCAGTTACACAAATTGTGTATTTATACTTTATTTTCATTTATGAACATACTCTTTTCATTGGAAACAACTTTACTTAAGTGATGGCGCAGTTTGTGTTTAGTTTGGATGTGTGTGTACGCTATTAATAGGAAGAGGAATGGTCCAAGCCTGGGAATGTTGTCTTCTCCGGAAAAACAAACTCTCTTTCCCCTCCTGTAGTCCCTCCTCAATGTGAGATGGGAATGACATACAAGGGCAAGATAAGGGAAGACAAATGAGGATGGCATGATGGAGAGAGAGGAAAGCAACACTGTCTAAATAACCTTAATTTATAGCTTTGACTTTGGTATGTTTGAACTACCTTGTGCAGAAATGGGCTGGCATATTACCGTACAAGCGGTTCACTGACCGCTCAACATTGACACAGATATGTGAATATATTGAGTGACTGAATGAATGCACATACAAAATAAGATCATACACTACTATTGAAATGTGTTTAAGCGTGCAGAATATATTATAAGCTTTTCTATGTTGGTGCCATGTGACTTTGTTAAAATAACTTCAAAATTGTGTGATAAATATTATAAGTGTTGTGTGATTTATTGAAGATTGTAAGAATTTCAAGTTGTATTAGCTTAGAGAAAGCTGCAGGGATACCCTTACTTTTGTCTGTTTGATAAAGTCAGGAGTCTTCTGGTCTTGTATGAGCAAATAGTGCCTACTTTAGTTCCTTAGGACACACATTGCAGTGCAAGCTTTCACGGTACATGATTTTCATTCACAGTTGACTTCAGCGTAAATGCGTGAGTGAGACAGCCTGCTACCTGGATTCCTGCATTCCTGTCATTTGGGCTGTGGCCAGAACATTCTGGGAAGCAGGCCGCTGTAAGAGGAGTGGGGGGAGCTCAGTTTCAATGAGGATCTAGAAAAGAGTTAGAAAGGAAAGAGAGTGTAGCTTCCTGCACATAATTCCTTTTATTCCCATGTGTGTGTCCATAGGCGTAAACATATAGTGGTGGCAGTGATGTCATGTTTTATTTGCTCTGCTCGTTTTCCTCATAAGTTCTGCACTTTCCACATTGACCATGCACTAGTGCAGAGAGCACAGAAATGAGTGGAAATACGTTTGAAGTAGAAGAAAACTTACAACTTTTTGGTTTATCCCTGGTGTGTTGTTGATCCAATCGCTGCCTGAAGAACAAGTGCGACCCAACCCGTACTGCACACACACTCACACACACATATACACACAGAAATGGGACTGCCTTATAAGGAGAGAGGGAGAGCTTATGAGGAAATCTTCAAACTTCTACTTTATTTTATCATTTGTTTTTTTCTAACCAAGTCCCTTTTTAAGGGGGATGCTCAAGAGATATGAGAGATGCACAATTTTGTGACATGCAAAAAACTAATGGCAGTAACATTTACAGAATAGTGGATGTAATATTTGCCACAGCTGTAGTATTTTGTAGCCCATGAGGTACCTGTAGTAAGAGTATTACTAAAATAGTATCTTGACCGTTATTAGTTGTAGTGTTAGCATTTAAACACATGTTTTTCCTTCTTTCTGTAAGTCTGATTTTTGTCTCTGATCTGCACAAACGCAATTTTTGAACTCCTTTATCTCCCAATGCAAACTTTCTATTTTTTTTTTCATGAGGACACATTAACTAAATGACTCTCCACGTTCTTGGCCATGTTTAAATGCTCTAATATTAGCCTGTCTCATTCATCTTACTGCTGCCCGGGTTATTAGGAAGTTATAGTTAATCTAACAGCTAAGTCAACACATTGCACTTCCACTAGTCTTGATACTGTATTACAAAGG